>JBDJHY010738769.1:0-15597 GCA_039654485.1 Withania somnifera | reverse complement strand
AGGTGGACAACAAGCTACTTGTTGAGCCAGAGGAGAAGGTCAGAGAGGGAGAGCGAGAGGTATCGGTGGTGAGAAGCAGTAGGGTGGGGGATGTCCCTAGCTATATGATATTCCTAATAGAGTTGAGGATAAGGTATTAAATGCTGTTTTCATTAGCATGTTACTTGTGTGTGGCCATTCAACATTGACTTTATTTGATCCTGGATCAACTTTATCATATGTATCTTTATATTTTGTTACCCGTTTGGTATTTCTAGTGAGAAATTATTTGTGCCTCTGAGTTTGTCTACCCCCATGAACACGACCCTAGTGGTGGATCGAGTATAGATCATGTGTGGTAAGCATTCAGGGTTATGACACTCGCGCTGACTTGATAAAGCTAAATATGTTGAATTTTGATGTAATTCTAGGAATGGATTGGTTATCCCCTCACCATGTGGTCCTAGACTATTATTCCAAGACTGTGACCTTATCTGTGCCTAGTCTAACTTAGCCGGTATGGGCGAGGAAACTAGCCATTCCTCGGTTTGGGATATTTCTTATTAACGATCACATAGGCTCATCACTCAAGGTTTTTATGCTTACTTGTCCAATGTTAGAGATGGTAGTGCTAATTCTCCCTCCCTCGAGTCTGTGCAATTCATGGATGCATTTTCTACAAATTTACCATGCCTTCACTTGAGAGAGAATCGGTTTTACTATTGTGGTTGAGTTGAGCACTAGTCCCATTCTATTTCCCCTTATTGTATGGCCCTAGCAGAGCTTTGTAAGTTGAGTGTTCAACTATAGAAATTTCTTGATAGAGGTTCCGTCCATCCTAGTGTATCATCTTGGGGTGACCCAATGTTGTTTGTAAAGAAAAAGGATGGGTCACTGTGAATATGTATTGATTACAGGAAGTTGAACAGGATGACTGTTAAGAATAAGTATCCTCTGTCATGCATTGATGACTTTTTTGAACAGCTACAGGGTGCTATGGAATTTTATAAGATTGATTTGAGATCTGGATATTATCAGTTGAGGATTCAAGATGAGGATGTCTGAAAATGGTCTTTTGGATAAGGTATGGGTATTATGAGTTTCTAATGATGTCATTTTAGTTGACTAATGCCCCAGCATACTTTATGGATTTTATAACCCAAGTATTCAGTCCCTATCTAGACTCTTTTATGATTATGTTTATTGATGACATATTGGTTTACTCGCGGAGACGGGTAGAGCACAAAGAACACCTAGACTTTGAGGACTTAGAAACTTTATGACAAGTTCTCAAAGCGTGAGTTTTGGCTTGGGTCTATTTCTTTTCTACGCTACGTGGTAAATGGGTGCTGGTATTAGTGTTGATTCGGCCAAGGTTACCACAGTGTATGATTGGCCTCGACCCATTACTCATACAAATATCATAGTTTTCTTAGGTTAGTTTTGTACCATCATCAATTTTTTTGGAGTTTTCATCTATCATAGATCCTTTGACTAGACTAACACGGAAAGAGGTTCCTTTTCAGTTTTCAGCTGAGTATGAGTCTATCTTTATAAGGCTAAAGGAGTTGCTGACATTCACCCCAGTTATTGCCTACTAGTTGAGGGTCAACCCTATATAGTGTATTGTGACGCTTCAAGTATTGAGTTAGAATGTGTTCTTATGCAACAGGGTCATGTTATAGCATATTGTTCGAGGTAGCTAAAGGATCACGAGCGCAACTATCCCACCAATGACTTGGAGTTGGCGGTGGTGGTTTATGCACTTAAGATCTGTAGGCACTAACTTTTTGGCATCCGTTATGAAATTTATATGGATCACCGTTGCTTATAATATATCTTGAGTCAGAAGAATCTTAACCTAATACAATAGAGGTGGGTAGAGCATAGAAGGAATATGATTAGAGTATTTTATATCACATGGGAAATGTTAATGCGGTTGCAGATCCCTTGAGATGGAAGACGACGAGTATGGGTAGGCTAACTTCTTTTTCCATTTCTGAGAGGCCATTTTCTTGGGACATTTAGTTCTTGTCCAGTATGCTGGTTAGATTGGATGTTTTACTACAGGAGTGGGTTTCTTCCCATGTTGAGGCTAGGTCATCCATATTTGATCAGATTCGATAGCACCGATATGAGGATCCCTGTATAGTTTAGATAAGTGGAGGGTTTAAAGGGGTGATTTCAGTTGGGCCACTATAGATTTTGATGGTGTGTTGTGGGTTCATGGTCATCTGGTTGTTTTGAGAGTTGGCGAGTTGATACATACTCTATTGCGTGATGCTTATTTCCCCAGATACTCAATCCATCTGAGTATTACGAGGATGTACCATGATTTGAGGCAATATTACTAGTGGTGGGGTATGAGGAGAGATATATCATCCTTTGTGTCTTAGTTTTTAAAATGTTAACAGGTAAAGTTCAAGCACCGGAGGCCTAACAATGAGCTTTAGAGACTCCCTATTCTTGAGTGAAAGTGTGAGTGGATTACTATGGACTTCGTTTCCCAGTTTTGAGACTTAACCTTGAAAAAGTTAAACATGAGAATAAATTCTTAGAAAATAAGCTCGGAATTAGATTCCAACAATTTTGTTAGCACTAGAATACCGACTTTGATCTAGTTGGAACTTTAGTATATGTACAAGGGTTTTTGATTTGAGTTTGATATATTTTGTGCAAATTCAGCTAAGTTAAAGCTATTTTGGAGTCTGGGTGGGATTTTGGTGATTAGGTGCAGAATCAGAATTCTGATGTTTCCATCAACACTGTAATGGTAATTTTAAGATAGTGCGGTCATTGATGTGCTTCTGTAGGTGTTCGGGATTGTCTTAAGGGTCCGTGTAAGAAGTTAGTTTGTGAGAAGTCAGTTTTTTTGCTTGTTTTGGTTCTTGTTGGTTCTAGGGGTCTTTTCTTTCAAACGACCTCGATTGATCACTTCGACAATTCCATTAGATCTGGAATATCTTTTCTAAGCTAGTATTTTATTAGTTTTCTAAAATTGGGATCAGAATGGTTGTTCTAGTCCGCTCGGAGAATTTATTTTTTGCAATTGGGAGTTGCAGGCACATATAGACCCGAGGAGGGGTGGTTGGTCGCCCCTACAATTTCACCCTGCGGCTATGGGTTCTCCTCTTTGGAGTCTCCCCAGAAGACAATGTTTTGCCCCGACGATGGTCTCCTTTGGGGCTAGGGGTCGCTCCCGCGATCTTTTTCTGCCACAATATTCTTGACCTGCACCCCTTTCTTTCGCCCCTATGAGCCAGGCTTGAGATGCCATGGTTGACCCAATGACCTTTTCTCCATCGCAACAGCTCGCACCAGCAGCCCCATGGTTTGCCCATGCGGCCAACTTTAAATAATTATTTCTTCTTCATTTCCTTTATTTTCCAACTTGATTTTCCTCCATTGTTGGGAGCTGGGAGCTTGGGAAGTCTACTGTTGAGGTGAGGGAAGGGTTTCCTGCTGCTTGGAGAGCATTATTGGTTATTTTTCTCGCATTTTCTCTAGGTTATTCCCTTTCACTAACCCTTTTCTTACATTGTGAAAAATATTTATTTTCCATAATTTTTTGTGGGCTTGAATCTCCTTATCCTTCATCAATTTGAGCTCAATTTTCTACCACTCACTCCTTGAGCTTGGATCTACATGCCGGTACCTTCAAAATATTTTTCCAGGTTGCGGGGCCTACGTGCCAATTTTTAGTTCCGGTTCTGACCTAAGTTTCTTTATACAACATAGGTATCATTCTTCATTTTTTGACCCTGGACCTCTATTTTTCTAGTTTCTAGCTGTTTCGGACGTTTCCATAGTGTTTTGGGGATTTTAGAACACATTTTGAGGTTTTCACTGACGTCATAGTCAGCTACGTTTAACATTTTTTAGAATGAATTATTGTAGGGTGTTTGTGTGGTGTGGCTAGCTGTGCAGGATTGCTTTTAGGTTGGTGGCCCTACGTTATTGTTTTTACCCATGTTTTATCTACTCTGGGGGGCCTGAGGAGGGATGTAGAGGGTGTTGGGCTGCGCGTGGGTTTCATGGCCTTGCTGCTTGCAGCCCTAGACCCTAGTGGCTGTTTTGTGCCTTGTTGAGATCCTGCGAGTGAGATGAGTCTTTAGTTGTTCGCTTCTGGCCGATTCTAGTGTGCTGTAGGATTTTTTGAGCTATTGTTATGCTGTGTTCATGCATCATAATTAGTGAGTTGTGGTATTACGAGCATGGAGGCACCCCAGGGCTACTGTAATGAGATATCAACTTGATTAACTAAAATTGGAAAGTTATATTGGCTTAAAACTGGGAAGCATTTTGCTTACATATATGTATGTAAATGCCACGACCACCTATTGGTATGGAACTATTTTTAAGGTATAAATTGAAAGAGTATTCGCCTATTGTGAGTACTATCTTGGTTATTATGAGGGAGAAGTCCCGATATAGACTTATTGTATAAAGAGAGCCAACTTTGGGTTGTACAGCTTGGGCCTACCCTTGATTATTGGGGGCAAAGTTTTGATATATACCAATTGTATGGCGCTGGCCTACCTCGATTTTTACGACTCAACCTTACCCTTTATTATCAGGGGCATAGTCCTGATATAGATTAATTGTGTAGCACGAGCCCATTTTGGCTTGTCAAGCATGGGCCTACTCTTGCCGATCATTCAAGAGTCAAACTCAACCTCAGGCGTGGGCCCGAAGTGATGGACTGGAGGCACGGTTTCCCAACTTTAGAGGTTAAGCCTTGAGTTCTGCTATTTCCACCCTTGTGCATTCATCTTTTTCACGTTGGTTATTCTCACCAGGCTTAAGGGGGGAGTCACGACGAGTTCTTGTTTGTATTGGTTGTGCTTACCAGTGGGATGGGGCATTAGATAGGTTTTTTTTTTTTCTATTTGTATGCAATCATCTTATGGGGGGGGGGGAGGAGCATTTTGGGTTATACCTGATCTTTACTTTATTTATATCCATTCCATATTAGTCGCTTTTACTTTTAACTATTGCATTAGTACTAGTATACCTAACTGGAGTTCAGGTATGCTTTTTATGGTTCGTTTCTCGATACTATGCGTTGGATGCTCCTGTGCGAAAACAGTGCATAGACTTTCTTTCTTAGACAAATTAAAATGCGATAAAATATATATTAAATCACAAAATGAAGCTTTTCATAAGTTTCATAATTCAAATTATTGAACAAGATGTAATAGTTATAAACAAAAAAACAATGTTTAAACCTGAAGGGATATAAAATATTTATGTTTACAATAGTTTTCATAAGCTAAACTTCAAAATCTTCAATCTCTAGCAAAAGATTCCTACAACTATAAAGTTAGACTATCAATTCAAATATCTTCATGTAAGGTCTTCACTTCTTTCTTCTTCCCTTTCTTCATCTTCAACACCTACAAATATGAAGGGTTATAGTCAATATCAAATTCTAGTATCCAACAAATTTTATCATTGAAGTAGAAAGTGTTTCCAATAGAAGTAGTATAATTGATCTAACTAAATAAATTAGGTGTCTTTCAACTTTTGACTTCGTTATAAAGTGTTTCTATAGAACATATTCATTTGAAACTAGAAAAAGTGTTACCTGCATATAACCATAATCAATTTAAGACAGGGAGAACAGCGAAAAGGGATCAACATACTGTTTCTAAGGTTTAGAAAAGTCAAGTAATCTCAATAGATCAATATAGGATGCAAATTATAAACATAGACCTATCAAATAATGGCTGAAAACGGATTTGAACATGCAAGAACAGAAGGAAGGACTAGCATAAAATGACCATTCATCATGAAGAAAGGGGAAAGGGTCAGATACACTGTCAAGCCACACAAAGTAGTTAAGGGAATAACTTATTGATCAAGAACTTATATTCAAGAGCTTCTTGCTTAACATTAACCTAGGTTATATTAGATGAGTGTTACATGTAAAGAACTAGAATTCTCCAAATAAAAAAATCATGAGAACCAGAAGGATTAGAACCACATATTCAGTTATCACATTTTGCATACTCATCCTATATATCTAGGTGAGACTGATTCTATTTACTTATATTAAGACAATTAGACAGTAAAAAAGACTTTGGATGCTTATCCAATTAGTCAACGTACACCAGCCTCATGCTTAAGTTTATAGGTTATGATAGAAGATATACACATATGACTGTACATAAATGCATAGAAGATTTAAGATATATGTATAGTTAAGACTAACAAACAAATCTCAAAGTAAACATCAATTAAAAATATCAAAAGGAAAATAAAACGAGACTGGATTATAAGAAAGTTAGAAACAAATTGTCTATAGTAGCCCATAAAGAAACTTAACTATCACCAAATAATACTCATGCATATATACTTTCAAACGTTAACAGTTATGAGAAGATAAGACATGTTAAGGAACAATAATTCAAGGCTAAGGCAGAGTATTAGAACACTTGCTAAGGAACATGCACACATACTTGTTATGAACCTAGACATACTAACAAACATGTTACTCAACTAGGAGCAATCAAAGCAAGTGATGACCTCTTATTATCTGAAGAACAACATGCTACAGGAGATTATGAAGCATAACTAATACCAAGTGAGCCTCTCATCTTCATTAAACAGGCTACTTAGGAAATAACACTAAACTAGTTTTAGGCGACATAAAATGGGAATAGTATGCAACACAAATTACTTTAGTAAGAATAATAGTAAAATAGGCACATCAACTCATGGATTTATATCAAGTAATTACACATTTATTATAGGAAACATTCTAAATCATAATTAGGCATTCCTGATACTGTACATGTAGAGATAACAAATAAGAGACACTACATAACTTTCTTGCACATATACTTGCCAGAACACTAGCATGCTTAGAAGGGTCTCTTAATCCTACTCATGGTTTCAACTAAAATCAAGATAAGCCTACAACTTACCATAACCTTAAAAGAGAAAAAACACAAGTCTTATAATAATCACAAAGATGGTTCATATCTTATCAGCCAACAAAGAGTTTCAGGTAAAAAATACATTAAAAATTATCTACCTCTATGAATTTATTACAGGTACTACATTTAATAAATGGGTTTTAAAGAAAAAAAGGATCTTAAAAAGACTGATATTTCATTTCAAGATGTAAGATATCAAACACCATTTCAACCCACATCAGTGCCAACTCATCTATTTCTAGGTACAAGTAAGATCCTTCGTTTCAAGACACATCATGTCCAACTACTTAAACTCATGTCATGTCACAGACACCTTCTACTAGTTCCACACCACCAAAAAAATCATATAATACACACAACTTTACAACACCTTCTACTAGTTCCACACCATTACAAACAATCATATAATCCAATTCAACTAAATTATAATCACTGTTTCACTGCTGCCAAACAGGCCAGCAAAATATAACAGACCATAACAACAAAAGAGACTAGCAAAACAAAAAATGAGCAAAAAAAGCAAAAAAAAAAAAAAAAAAGATTAAATAATAAGAACTGAATAGCAACATAAGTAGCAGAAGCTTGGAGAAGGATGAGAAAGATATTTGTAATGTACAAAATAAAAACTAACCTTGATTGTTACTACCAAACAAAGGATAATTGAAAAATTCATTACTTCATTTTTAATGAACAAAATAAATATTTTATCAATACAAGATACTCATATTGAATCTATTCATTAAAAAGAGCTAATGCTTGTTGGGTGTTTTGGTTTGACACTTCTTTACACCCCCCCAAAAAAGAAGGAAGCTACGTCTGAGTTTACCTTGGAGATGGAAGTCTTCTTTTCTTTCTCGATAGAGAACTGAACCTCAACATGTAAGTAATAAGTTTTGGTTCTAGATTTATACATTGAAGTTGTTCAATGATGCTTAATGCAATATCTTTTCTTATGGCATCCTTTTGCGCGTCAAATTTTTCCTGCATCTTTTGTTACACCCTTTATTCTATTATATGTTCCATCATCTCATTAGTATCAAAAGAGGGATCAGAATTTATAACTTTTTCTTTTAAGACAGTCTTGGTAAACCCATGTCCATAAAATCATACAGGGCAAAGATGCTCAAGTTCCATAACTGAAGCTAAGGTATTAACTAATTGACTTTCTTCCCTTTCTTGAGTTTCTATATTTTCCATTTCAGTCTGAGAATTGAATTTAAGAGTAAAGAGTTCAAATAATTAAAGTTATTTGATGTTTAACAACAAACAGATAATCCCAATGAACCTTAAATTAGAAAATTTCATATAATTTTACTCATAGTTTCTTCATATTGTTCTTTGTATACATGACTAGGTTTCCATTTTTTGTGTAGCCACAAAGATGTCTACGTTTGTCGGAGAAACATAGCTCTCCTTTTATTTCTAGTACATGAAAAGTTGAGATAAAAATCTTCCTAAGACTGTAGGTTTATATTAAATGAACAATAAGATAAAACACCAAACCTCATAGATTATAGAAAAACTTGATTTGCCAACAGTGCGCAGATATTTTAGTTTTTTCCTGTCTCTGTATTTGTTTCAGGAATTTCTTGAAATAAATGAGTTAGTTAAATAATATAAACCAAAGTTATAAACACAATTCACATATTACAATAGCTAAGTAAACTCAGAAGAACATGATAAAAGGATGTACGAAGACCAATAGCTCATTATGTTCCTTTTTGCAACTTCCTAAAGTCTGAAGCAAGTTCATTTGACTTTCTAAATTCATGACTCCTTTTTTATATGTAGTCCATATAATGAATAGTCAAGTTATCATAAAGCTTGTTTTAGTCCTTAAGTTTACTCCTTGAGGACAGCCATGGTGAAAGGGTAAGAAATACACTTAAAGTTTCACGTTGTTTAGAAAAGTAGAGGGACCCTTGAGGTAGGTTAAAAAGCAATCATACTTCTCATATATAAAAATCATGCTCTTTTTAATATCAATTTACAATATAACTTAGGTGTATCAGTAACTATTGTACATAGTACCAAACCACAACTCATACACCCATTATTAGACCTTTATTTATTTAATTTATTTCTCTAAATACACTAGACAACTTTCAAAGGTCTAGGATTTTAGTGCCACTAAAATCCTTGAGGTAGAAAAAAAGAAAACTGAATTACTAGGCAGAAAATGAAACATTTTTGACACTATATTTGAATAAGCTAATAATATTGTTGTAATCAACAGTCTTTAGCTAAGGCACATAAAGAAACAACCCAAGGAAAACAGAGGATAGAAAGGAATCATATAATAATATATAGTAGCTTAATTCAATAGGGGAGATCACTTCATTATACTTATATTCAATGAAAACACATAAGAATAATTGATTAATGCTTCACATAGAGAAATATAACTCATATCGTAAGATGTTACACTTCACTATTTAAGCATATCAGGAAGCTTCCAAGAATTTATTATATTAAAGGTAGTAAGACACAGGGACATGAATCTAAATTGAATGTTCACATACACCATCATATTTTAGGAGACTCTTAATCCTTTGAACCTATGTTCATTAAGCTCCATATTTTTGTCAATAAAAAAGGAGGACAAATAAAACTAATAGACTAGGAAATGAGGAATAGAATGACAGAAAAGAATTAGGGTGTAGTGTGTATCTTGCTTGACCTTTCTTTGAGTTAATTTAGATTCTTGAACAAATAAAGGACTTTTTTCCATTTGAGCATCATGGTAGGCATGAAGTACATAAAAAAATTTCTTCAAATATTAGTTATACCTTCTCTGAGCACCTTTAATTGATTCCAAACCCCATTTTTTCCCTCTCATGAATGTTATATTTTTCAACAAGCTAGTAGGGTTAAAAAATGCAAGAGATATGAAAACTTTCACACCAATAATTATAACTGAGAACTATTTACCTAGTATATTTGCACATATCATCTTTGTTTTTTGGAAACTTTCCTCCAGTAAATTATATTAATAGGACAAAGGGATGATTTCTTCGCACTTGTGCCAAGGAAGCTACCCAACTACGCGACTACTGCTTTATTAGGACAAATAGGTTGGTTATGAGCATTTAGCACAATCAACTTACGCTCACTCCACCCACGTACAGTTTGCATTTGTGTCGAACCTCTATTATAGTGGAAGGACATATAATAATCATAAAATAGAGATTACCAAATTATTAATGTTAGTAGAATCTATGAGAATCTATATATTATTGCCTTGTTTCTCAGATTGTTCTTTTGTTTCTTGAATGGTAGAATCTGGTAACGTTTATTGCATTTGTCCTGGCATAACTTGAGCTGTAAGCGGGGTAGACTATGATGAAGTTTGTTGCACTTGTTCTAGTACCGCTTTTGCTACAAAAGAGGTAAAATGCCTTTGTTCTTGTTCCACTGAAGATGTAGAAATTAATGGCTCTTGTTACACTTGAAATTGCACTTGAGATCTTAACCTTGGAAGTTGTTTTAATTTTTTTCTTTTCAATAGATGCAAGTGATCCATCTCCCTTCTTCCTCTTTTTGGTTCTTAGTACTGACCCGTCACTTTATGCTCTGGGTCGGGGATAGGCTAGTCTACCGGTGGGATGTTGATGCCATCACGACTTGATTTGTAGTTCATGACACAACTACTTATGCTAGTAATGATATGGTCTCTGAATCTTAAGAGGCATCAATCCCAGGGGTACCAGAAAGAAGGCCAGTTATTAATAGCCTGATGTCTGAATCCACTCCAGGTATCTAGATCAAAAGGTGGAGAATAGGTTAAGGCATGGATTCTAGTGGCCCTGTGGTGTCAAGTGACCTTACTGTAACTGTCGGTGTGTCTATGGAATTAATGTCATCCAAGGAGAACTGCCTAAAGAAGAAGAACCCACATCTATCTTTCTTTTCTTCCTTGATTTGTCTAGTTTCTCCCTTTTTAGTAAAGTATAGGTAGGGGACGGGGTAGAGTCAGAGCCCATACACAGAGTCGAGCTAGAGTTGAGTGAGATGAGCCTGGACCTATAGATCTACCTCTTCCACACATACAGCCACCCTCGAATGATGCACTTAGAGACACGTGGCACCGTGTGATGGCAATTATTATAGGCCACCCATTGATGGGTCAGACTTCATCCCAGGGAGCGATACAGGGTGCTTTGGCTCCTCCCATTCAACTAGAACCACTAGCATCCATAGTTCCTCCAATACAGCCTACCTCACAAGTACTTCCAGTTCAGCCGCAAGCCTAGTCTCAGTCTCAACATGTGGTTTCGGTTATGACTTCTAAGGATCGAAAGATGTACGATCATTTTATGCGTATGGGGCCTCTGAGATTTTTTGGTGACTCAAGATAGGATCAGTATGAGATTTATTATAGAATGCAAAGAGAGGTTGCAAAATCTGGGCTTAAGAGATACATATGGGGTTGATTTTATTAGATATCAGTTTGAGGGTTGGGTAAAGGCTTATTGGAGATCATACAGGGAGAACAAACCCTCCTGGTCTGTAGCAATGATGTGGGACTAGTTTATAGACATATTTATGGCTTAGTATGTTCCTTGAAATGTTTATAAGGATCTCAGGGCCCATTTTATTAATTTACAACAAGGACCGATGTCAGTTATAGAGTGTGAGGTTTAGTTCACATAGTATTTGAGACATGGTGCTGTTACTATATCGATAGATGATGAGAGAATCTGCCGCTTTGCAATAGAATTGAGGCTAGAGTTGTAGGAATACATAGATTTTTTACCCTCCCATGGTAGCCCATTATTTGTAGTGGTTGATCACGCCTTTAATATGGAGAGACAACATCACTTGGCCTAAAGGGCAGTAATAAGAGAAAGCGATATCGGGGCGATTTTAGCGGGTCACAGTCTTTTGGGAGCTGGTATGATAAACGAGGGCCTCAGAAGTAGCAGTCATAGAAGAGGTACCAGGGACATCCTAGAAAGCCTCTCTAAGCCTCTCAACTATTAGCTAGTAATGTTCTAAGTAGTCAGCACGTCAGGGGCTCATTTTCTGGGAGTCAGATCCATAGTGGCTGGGGTGGCCTAACTAGTAGTTCTAGTCGAGGTAGAGGCTAGGGTTTCTATGAGTGTAGTGAGATAGCTTATTATTCTCGAGAGTGCCTGCAGTATTGGGCTATTTATCCAGCAGTTCAGACCATAGAGCCTCTGCAGACAGTACCATCACTGACTAGAGGTGGTCAGTTAGTGACTCAAGGTGATTATGGTAGGGTATGGAAGGACCGAGAAGGGAGCAGAAGGGAAGGTCAGCAGAATGTTGAGTGCCTTCAATTCTATGCCATACCTGATAGGGCTCGAGCAAAGACTTTCGTTGACCTAGTTATAGGTATGTTATTGATTTGTCACCAACCAGCCTTGGGTATTATTAGACCTTGGATCTACCTATTCTTATGTGTTCGTGTATTTTTCTCCTAGTTTGGGAGTTCCATGTGAGCCTTTATATGTGCCCGTAAGTGTGGCTACTCTTGTAGGTGAGTCTATTATGGTGGATCGAGTTCACTGAGCTTGTATTGTGACTATATGGGGTTTGGAATCTCGGGATGATCTTGTATCTCTATACATGATTGATTTTGATGTGATTCTGGGCATGGACTGGTTATCCTCTTTTCATGCGATCCTGGATTATTTTTCCATTACGGTGACCTTATATGTGCCCGACTTGTGTTTGGTAGTATGGCAAAGCCCTATTAGCCATTCTCTAATGACAGTGGTATCCAGTATGTAGGCTAGAAGATTTTTAGTCCAGGGTTGTATTGCTTATTTACCGTATGTTAATGATGTGAGTGTTGACCCTCCTTCCCCTAACTTCGTGCCCGTGGTCTAATAGTTCCTTGACCTTTTTCTTGCTGAGTTACATGGTCTTACTCCCGAGCGTGTTGTCGACTTTATTATAAGAGGTTGAGCCAGTTATAAACCTATTTCCACTGCACCCTATTTCATGGATCTAGCAGAGCACTGAGTTCAGTGTTTAGTTACAATATTTCATTGCTTGAGGTTTTATTCGCCTTAGTGTTTCTCCAAGGATGCTCCAGTATTATTTGTAAAATGAAAGACGGTACTATGAGTATGTGTATGTGTATTGATTACAGGAAGTTGAACAAGGTTACCGTCAAGAATAAGTATCCTTTGCTGCAAATTCATTAGTCTTCTCGTAGATTGATTTGTAATCGGGTTAACACCAACTGAAGATTCAGACTGGAGATGTCCCAAAGACTGCTTTTCAAACTTGGTATAAGCACTATGAGTTTCTGGTTATGTCGTTTTAGCTTACTAATGGCCCAACTGTATTTATGGACCTAATAACTAGAGTATTCCTGCCTACCTTGATTCTTTCATGATTGTATTTATTGATGACATCTTGGTGTATTCTCATAGCCGAGAGTAGTATGAGGAGAGTTTTAAGGTCATGCTCCAGATTTTAATGGCTGAGAAGTTGTATGCAAAGTTCTTGAAGTGTGCCTTTTTGTTAGATTCCATTACATTCCTCGGCCATGTTATGTCTTCAGTTAGTATCAATGTAGATCCAGCTAATATTTTAGCTGTTCATGATTGGCCTTGACCCACCACTCCTTCCGAAGTCTGTAGTTTTTTTTGTGGTCGGTTATTATAGAAGATTCATACAGTGTTTCTCTTTCATAGTAGCTTCGATGACAAGGTTGACCCAACAGGATGTTCTATTTTGGTGGTCCGAGGATTGTGAGTCCAACTTTTTGAGACTCAAGGAGTTGTTTATTTCCGCACCAGTGTTGACACTTTCGGTTGAAGGCCAGCCATATACCATTTATTATGATACTAATGTATTGGATTGTGCATTGATGTAGCAAGGCTGAGTTATTAATTATGCCTCACGTTAGTTAAAGACTCACAATCCAACTACCACACCCATGACTTGGAGTTAGAATCATTAATTTTTTTGCTTAAAATCTGGAGCCACTATCTTTACAGGGTACACTAGAGATTTTTTAAAGAACAACACAGTCTTTAGTACATTTTGAGTCAGCGGGAGCTCAATCTCTAGTAGAGGAGACAGGTAGATCTCCTAAAGGATTATGATAACAACATCTTGTATCATTCTGGCAGAGCGAATGTAGTTGAAGAAATTCTACGCTAAAAGGTTGTTAGTATGGGAAGGTTAGCTTCTATTTCTTCTTCAAAGAGGCCATTGGCCTTAGACATTCTATCTTTGGCTAACCATCTTGTTCGATTGGACATATTAGATCTGACTAGAGTCCTTGTGTACGTTGAGTCTAGACCTACTTTATTCAGTCATATCCGACTGAGACAGTACACTGATAGATATTTAATTTATATTCGAGAGTTGGTCCTAAAGGGTGATTATAGTGGTGCGTCTCTAGATTATGATGGTGTACTATGGATGAGTAGTCGTATATGTGTTCCCAGTATTTTGATTGAGACTATTCTTCGCAAGGCCCATTGTACTAGATATTCCATACATTCGAGGATCACAAAGATGTATATAAAGTTGAGACAACATTACTGGAAAAATTGTGAAAGATCAAATGTCACCAGGTTTTTTCCCGATGCTTACACTGCCAGTAGGTAAAGTTTGAGCATCGTAGACCAGGTGGTTTTTTGCAACGACACCCTATCCCTGAATAGAAATAGGAGAGTATGACCGTGGACTTTATTTCAAGGATCCCTCATATTTCTAGAGGTCATGACTTTATATGGGTCATCATGGATCGATTGACTAAGTATGCACACTTTTTGCCAACTTCATCTTCCTGAGATGCCAAGAGGCCTATGATTTTATATGTTAGAGAGATTCTCCATTTACATGGAGTTTCAGTATCTATTATATCAGATTGAGGTACAAAATTTACCTTATAATTCTAGGACAGTGAAGCGTGAAATGGGCACCTAGGTAGCTTTGAGCACGAGTTTCCACCCACAGGCAGACGGTTAGTCCGAGCAGTCTATCTAGGTGCTACGTGCCTGTGTTAATTATTTTAGGGGTATTTAGGATAAATATTTGTCTTTAGTAGAGTTTTCTTATATTAATAGCTACCATTTAATTATTCAGATGGAACCGCTCGAGGCCTTGTACGGTAGGCATGGAGATAGACAATTAGTTAGTTCAATAGCATTGAGATTTTACCTTAGACTTCTGACTTGATTCGGGATGGTACAGAGAGAGTTTGAATCATTCAAGACAGACTAAGGATAGCGCAGAGCCTCCAGAAGATTTATATAGATCGTAGACTTCAACCTTTGAAGTTTTCTAATGGAGATACGGTATTTTTATATGTGTCACCCATGAAGAGAATTATTAGGTTTGGTCAGAGGGGAAAGCTTGTACCTAGGTTTATTGGGTCGTATAAAATCATAAAGAAATTATGAAAAATTTCTTACAGGTTATCCCTATCTCTAGAGTTAGCCGTTGTCTACCCGGTGTTCCATGTATCCCTACACTGTTTTATCTACCAAATCTTTCCCATGTGTTCTGTTTTGAGGTAGCTCAGATAGATGATCATTTGACTTATGTTGAGAAATTGGAGGACATTATTGGCAAAGATGTGAGAGAACTCAGAGAGATATTCCAGTTGTGAGGGTTCGCCTGACTCATCGTCCAGCCGAGGAGGCTACTTAGGAGACGAAAAGAGATAAGCAAGTATGGTATCCAT
>JBDJHY010738659.1:0-15598 GCA_039654485.1 Withania somnifera | reverse complement strand
GCAATACAAAGCTCCAAATCTCTAACCCTAGGTGTATATGTTTGGTTCCAAACTTCTCTTTGATGTGTTTTTACCCAAAGACTGCCAAAGATCTATCCAATATCCTTTCACACTAGCTTGGTAGGTTTTACATAGAGTTGGGACCCTAAAATGTGAAATTCCACTTTTTCCTAGGTTGCAGATGCCGCTTTATCGGTCAGAAGTGTTGATTTATCCGTAATGGATGATTTATCGGACGTTTGACTTTTGTTGACTTGACCAATAAATCAGTCTTTTCATCGATTTAATGATATCCACTATCTACACATATTAACTAATAAATTGTTCATTTGTCTGATTTATTGGTACTCGTAGGGGATTTCTGGAAACCTTTTCCTCCTTTATTTTAAGTTCCTTTTTGGCTCACTTTTGCATCCTTTCACTTTCGATCACTTCCAAACTCAGATTTCCTGACATATAATCAATTTACACCATAAATAGCCTTAAATCATGAATAAAGAGTGTCAATATATAGCAAAAGTGATCACATAAAATGATAATTTCACCGCTCATCATGAAGCATATGCGGTCTGCATATGCCTATACGTGGCCATATATGCAAAAAAACTATTCAGTTGAATTTTTAGATTAAAAGTTGTTAAACAATTATTTTTAAATAAATTTTATTCAAAATGATAGTCTCTCAATCATTTTCCAAAGTCAAATCGAAGTGAGCAATGACGATAATGGCACGAGGCATGACTTTTTCTTAGCTCACTATTAGCTAGAAGAATTGTAACTCAATATAAGGGGGGGGGGGGAGGGGGGAACCCTTCTTTCTTCTAGCAATGAGGAAGAAGTGGCTATACTAAAGTAGATTCCAAAATTTTCACTTTTGCTCCATTTTCATTTCCTCTAGTTTCCATTTTTCATTCACTTTCCATTTTCACATAGTTCACTTTTCATTTTTATTTCTAGATGAAAACCCAACAAGGAATTCACACATAATTTAGTTACTTTTTTATGAAGTTGATGCACGGCCATCTTGGGTGGATCTCTATAATTCCACCGAATACTAGGTATCTCTGCCAATTAAAATTTAGATCGATAAAATTTGAACATGACACCTCATGGTTGGCCTCAATTACATTGACCACCAGTCGATACCCCTGTGTCAACATATTTCATTTGCTTTAACTAGTGCTTCATGTTTGATTATTTAGACGTGAAAAAAATATTATTTAATTTTATTATCGTTATAATAGATAAAACACAGTGACCATATGTTTAAGAAGAATTAAGGGGTCTTAAAGTATGTCAATAACCAAGTGCTTAAGTTTCATGGACTTGGGCATAGAGTTTACTCAAGCTCATAAAACAACCAATTATCTACTGGCAATTATCCCAATGAATATCCTTGGGGTAATAGTTCTTACTGAATTAAGAAATTATAGCTTAGGAGGATCCACTTTGTTCTACAAATTCTAGTACTATTTGGTTTAGGACACTGGGAAAAAGGTTCATAAATCCAGCTGGCAAGTAAACCATGCATATATTATTTGTGCAAAGAGAAAGTAAAAGAAAGCAAGCATTGCAATAAGAAAGTATATAATATTTCATACCAAAATACTAATAATATCCAATGTTTGTCGTACTGTATGTATCATAGTTTCATTAGTTATTTATACTTTTGATTTATAGATATCAAATACATTGATTTCCAGAAGAGAATGGATAGTAGGGAAACCCTTGTACAACAAACAATTAATGGTTGTTGAATCTATTAGCATACTTGAAGGACTGGATATAGATAAATCGGTCGCGAAAAAGGCCCAATTTACCTATGTAAGTTTGGAAAGAATTACATATAAAATAATAATATGACTATAGCTATCTACTAACTTTTTTTTAACTATACATATTGATTGCACTCATCTAAGTTCACCAGACTCAGCAAGCCCGAGGCAAGCCAACCCATTGTCCACCAGATATCACTACTCAAATCTGGACTAAGTATGTGGCGGGGAAGAGTCAACGAACTAGGCTTTAGGAATCATTTTGACGTATCCAACTAGGATTAGAAGGTGTTGGACCTTACATTTGTCTGAGGTGTATGATGGTGTTCAAATCTCTATTATGTTACAGAAGATCAAACAATTTACACGTGTTGAGGCAAATGCTGCGAGGCAAGAAAAATTGTTGAAAATAAGAGCATATATGTGCTATACCATCGAGTCACTCAAGGAACATGTGAATAGCCTGAATATAAGTGGCATGTATGGTTTACTCCATTCTTCTCCCACGTAGTTGCTATAGAGAGTTCTGACGATGAGGAGTGCGTTGAGTAGATATCTTAGTTGTAGGGATTATTTTCTTTATTGAACATGGAAAACATTCTTGAACTTAATATATATTTAGAATTTTGAGTTTTGGTAGACTTTGTGTATCCTTTGGATGGATCTTTTCTATTTAGTTTGATTTTTAATTGATCTTTAGTACTTTTATTATGGTATAGCTCTTTGATATAGTAGCAATTAGTGTTGGAATATGGCTAAAATGTGAATTGCTTTTTTCATTGGGAGGTGAGATGCAAAAATTGTAGATCTTTGCATCTGGTTTTCCTATTGCAAACAGACATATAATGTTAGTCTATCAATTTCTAGGGGAAGAAAATGAAGATACCTAGAAACCGACCTGCGCATAGATTGTTCTTGGATTTTCTAATTTATTGAAAATGAGCTTATAAAATTAAATTAAACAATCAAATTGAGATTGTTCCTCAGTTTTATTTTCTTTCCACATTGGGTGTGAAATAAAAAAATTAAATTTAGTGAAATTAACATAAAAAAGACGAATGAGTTTTATTCGATCCTGTCCATCATTTTTTAAATTGATGGGCCAAATTTTAATATTTGAGTGCGTTGGTTTGGTGTTGATTTTTATCAATACATGACCCAATCCATTGGTATTGGCCCTTGCTTTTTGGGCAATTTCTTTAGTGCCTAATTTTATCCTTCATCTAATAAAATTTGTGATACCCCACAAGTTTTTAAATCTTACATGGGGCTATGTACTAAATGACAATGATAGGATATTGATCAGTTGAACAAAAGAACACCTAAGGTCAACTCAGATAAACTCATTGCCTTCAGTTTGATCCACATGCACATATACATAAAGATTTGATTATATTCTATGTGCGTGTTGAACAAAAGAACACCTAAGGCCAACTCAGATAAACTCATTGCCTTCAGTTGATCCACATGCACATATACATAAAGATTTGATTATATTCTATGTGCGTGTATATTAGTTTTATTCTAAATCTAGTTACCACAAATGATAGATTCACAAGTTAACAAGAGTAACTTCACAAGCAAGTTCTCGCTCTACCGAGAAAAACATAGGAACCATTATTAGAAATAAGCCTTGTAATATAGTTTAAAATACTATAAATTTTCTTACACATAAAAGATCTTAAAAGGTTAGTTTGAGACCTTGCTTGATCTTAGAATGTCTAGAGTTGGGCCAAGAAAGTATAGTCTTATAAGTTGAATTAATCAAATTTAATTTTCCTTGGTCTATGTCGAAATATCACACCTAGATTCTAGTCATAATATCACTCCTGGATTCCAGTCATATATGGTTTACTAAGTTTATAATGTACCAAGAAGAAAACTTATAATATAAGAAAGAAGACCAAAACAAGAATGTGTCACAATCATAGACATGGATCAAATAAAGGGAAAAGATATGTGGGAAAAGAAGGATCTAGCATTTAAGCTATTTTTCAAAGATCCTACAAACAAACTGTCAACAACCTACCTCATAGTTGAAATAATAGTTATGTCGCTAGGTAAACTGTCTACTTTTTTAATTCTCCATGGACAACTATGGCAACTCAGGAAATATTCCTGCCAACTACACATAATTTTACACCTCCGCAGGTAATTGTGCTAATAACTAAGCAATGATTCTTCCAACTTTTGTGCAAAATTGTGTTCTCCTAGGAAACTGACCTTCACAATCTACAAGCCTCCAAATGTGGTGCTTTTTGCATGAGTCATCAAAGTGACTCTTTGATGACTCTCTAAACACCTTTTAATCATTTCGTGAAGATTATATAGCTCTCGAGCATGCATTCATTGGATATTCTTGAACTTGGAGATGATCGACGGTCAGTGATGAATCTTAAAAGATCACCAACAACTTCTACTAATAAATCTAACTTATAATAAGAAACAGCTACCATGAATCTCAAATAAGCACCTACAAAATAGAGCCCAGGGTGGTCCCCAGGTTAATCCTCCAATGCTTAAGTTAGCAAAGAGCATTGGAAGAGTATATCAATATTATTTATAAATAGTCCAGTGAGCATACCTTTGTATCCTTGCTTTCTGGATTTCATACCTGTTTCTTGTAACTACCACCTTTAGTATGTACTATATCGTGGAGTAACTTCCGCAGCGGTTGTTTCCGCTTTTATTGGAATTACAGTTGTTCAATGGCACTAATAACAATTAGTAATTATCTAGTTGTAACGGTATTACTAGTACTTATCTGATATAATAATTATCTAATTGGAATGGTATTCTACACTTACCCCCCGGGAGTCAAAATATGTGTTCATCTCATTCGACTGAATCCATAGAGTAGGGATGAGCTAATTATTTCTGAGTTTATTTATCGAAATGATTTGTGAATATACTAAGGGAACACATACTGAGGTGAACTATGCTCCTTTCTAAGTGTTACCTCAGTATATTTACATTTGAGGAATCAAGACCAAAGTGGTAATCTATTACCTGATTCCTTTGATATCATTCATCTAATATGGATAGTTTCTCTTGGTCTCCTATTCACTGAGGTAATATTGACCAAGGTTGATATGATCCATTCTTAACGAGTTAGCATTATTTGCTATTTCTTTCGTAAGCCTAGGATGAGTTTGGCATGAAGGATTTGAAGTCAATTTATTATTATGGATAGCCTTTGTGAAACAGAATGGGCGGGATTTCACCTCATCTAGTTTTCCCTCCATTTTATTTCTGTCGTTTCAATTCATTCCTGCTTTTTCCCTACACATGCCATAATCTCTTGATGAACACATCATTTCTGGTACTTTTGTATCTGAGAAATATGAGATATTCATTGTACCATCATTTCGTATTCCCCCTATTAATTATCTCTTTTCCCCACTTTTTTGTCATAATTAGGAAATTATAATTCTATGTGATATCTTCATGTTTTGACTCTTCCTTCTGCCATTCTAGTTTTCTCTACATCTTTTATCTTTGCACTTTTTTCTCTTTATTTCTTCCACAACTTCTCCTGTTCCTTCCTGTCTAGTTAACTTAATCAGTAAGTATATCTTCCTCAAAGGTCTATCGTGTAGGAAGCGATGACCCTAACCTTCAGTCCTTGACTATGCCCTAACATATTTTTGATGAGCATGATTTGTTGGTCCAAAAGTCGTAAGTAGTCTATCTATGGACACTTTATTGCCTTTATAAGGGAATTCCATTTCCATTCTGATTTCAAATTTACCATTCCCCTCCCCTGTGATAGGGCTTGTCTACCCCCGTAGGGTATTGCTCCATGAATTATGAATACATTATAGAGGGGTTATGCTTTCCCTTATTTTCTTTGTTAACTAGTCTATTGGTAGTCTATAATTTAACCCTTGCGTAGTTGGTGCCTAACGTCATGCACACTGTTGTAGGGTTCCAAATCACTTGCTCCAAAATAAGAGCAAAACCTTTCATAGGTCTCTTTAGAAATTTCATCTCAATAAAAAGTACAGGACCCTAATAGTCACCAAGTGGTACAACATGTCTAACTTTTTGTATTTTGTTACAGGGGTCCAAATTAAGCTCGGAAAGAAGCCCAGACCATCAAGCTCCTTTGGTGGGTTGGCCAAAGAGTTTACTACTTCTAGACCTCTCCTCATAATGGGAGTAACTTAATAAGAGACCGTCCTTAAGGCGAATAAGAAAAGGGGCAGATCATCTCAGGTGCCAACTCCCAAAAGACAAGGAGCTGCCGAGCTAATCCTGCTCATGACATCTCGCTTGTTGGCCTTGGAAACGTAAGTGCCTCTTGATTACTAGATGTGCTTTTACTTATGCCTTTTCTCAGTACTAATTTTTTTTCCAATTTTACAGATTTTGGAAAAAGCTTCTTCTGATATTGATTTCTTTCTTTAGAGACTAGCTAGCAAACTCTTATGCTAGAAGTCCATTAATTAGCAAGTAGAGGCTTTCAGACTGAGATATATGGTTTTAAGACTCCAGTTTATATATTCTTTTATTACGAAATTTATTAATTATTGCAAGATACCCATTATACTTATTATATTATTATTATTTCTTTGTTGAGTGATATAAACAGAGCTATCTATGATTTAAATGGTTATTCTAAGGCTGTCGGGGCACCTTAGTGGATAAGGATACCTGTTATGCCTAGGGGTGAGCTCTAGGGCATGACAAGATTTTATCAAAATATTAGGTTCATAGAGTCCTAGGATATATATAAAAGCCAGCTTAGGTGAGAATCTCAGTTGTAGGTATGACTACATCACATTTACGATTGAGAGAATACTGAATGTGTAAGAAAGGTTTCCCGTTATACATGTTCTACTTCGTGCTTTGGGGTTTAACTCTGAGATATTCTCACTAATGACTCATGTGTTTCATATTGCAACTTGATCATGCCTCTATGATGATTAGCTCGCTAAGCTGTGAACAGGAACTAACAAAATCAAGCTCTACCAGCTCCAGAGCCACAACAACCAGCATCTGACATTACCACTGTAGAGTTACATAACATGATGCACATGATGGTTAAATAGTACTAGCACATTCTTAGAACGTAATTCAGGTGCTGTGGTTAAACCAGTTTCTCTTAATGTTGAAGGTTATAGGGTGAGGGAGTTCATAAGGTTGAGTTGTTTTGAATTCCATTTTTCGAGGGTGGTTGATTATCCAGAGAACTTTATTGAAGAGGTTCATTGTGTTTTTGAATTGATGAGGGTTCTAGATATTGTTAGGATTGACTTGACAACTTATCAACCAAAGGATATTGCTAGGTCGTATAGTGATTTGTGGAGGAAGAACAGGGAAGAAGGAGTGTCTACCATCTTGGGATGAATTTGAGACTATATTTATGAGCCGATTCTTTTAAATAGATGAGGCATGAGAGGATATTCAAGTGGATTCCCAAAATATTAATTTTGTTTGAAGTTGGTTTAAACCTACCTCTTCATCAGATATCCATAGTTTTTTGGGTCTAGCTAGGTACTGTTGTATGTTTTTCCAAGGCTTATCATTCATAACCATTCCTTTGACCCATTTAACTCAAAAGAAGCTGAAGTTTGAGTGGTATGATGCTTGTGAGAAGAATTTTAAGAAATTTAAGGCTATATTGACATCAAATCTGGTGTTGACTTTGCTTGATGGTTTTGATAGTTTATTATGTATTGTGATGCTTTAAGAGTTGGTTTGGGTTGTATTTTAATGCAGCATGGTAAGGTGGTAGAGTATGCTTCTAGAAAACTTAAGACTCTCAAGAAGAATTATGCCACTAATGATGTTGAGTTGTAGTTATGGCTTTTACTTTGAAGTTGTAGAGACACTACTTGTATGGGGTACATATAGATGCCTTCACTGTTCATAAGCGAGTGTAGTATTTTTTTTAGAAAAATGATTTGAATCTTCTTCAGAGGAGATGTCTTGAGTTGCTGAAGTATTATGACATGATTGTGATATATCATCTGGAACAGGCCAATGTATCAGCTGATACTCTTAGCTGGTTGTCTTTTGAGATTTTTTGCTTGTTGATGAGGATAAGAGATAGTTAGCTAATAAGGTGCATAGGCTTTCAAAATCTTGGGGTTATATTAACTGATGCAGAGGATGGTGGTATACTCGTTCATAATGTTTCTAATTCATATATGGTTGTGGAGGTGAAGGAGAAGAATTATAGTGATCTAATTTTGTTTCAGCTGAAAAATGCAGTCCATAAGCATAAAGTGTAGCTTTTCTCCAAAAAGGGAGATGGAGTTCTTTGATATCAAGATTGCCTTTGTGTTTCGGTAGCCAATGGCTTGAGAGAGGATTATATGAAAAGCTCATAGTTCTCGATATTGTATTCATCCTAGAGATATGTAAAAGTATAGATATTTGAGAGAGTTGTATTGGTGGGAAGGTATGGAGAAGGAAATTGGTGAGTTTATGGGTAAGTGTAAGTTTTAGTAAGTAAAGGTAGAGCACCAGAGTGCAGCAGGATAGATGCAGCAGTTTGATATTCTAACATGGAAGTGGGAGGTTATCGATATGGATTTTTTACTAGTTTACCATTAGCCTAGAGATATGATTACGTATGGGTTATAGTATAATGAATGTCTAAGTATGCTCACTTCTTACATGTTCGCACCAGTAATCCAACAGAGCAGTATTACAGAGTTTATTTGCAGCAGATTATCCATATGCATGGTGTTCTATTGACCATTATATTAGAAAGAGGTCCGTAGTTTACATTTCAGTTTTGGAGATTATTTAGAGGGTGGTGGTACCCAAGTCCATTTAAGTACAACTTTTCATCCCTGAATAGATGGTCAGGTAGAAAGGACTATTCAAAGCTTAGAGGATATGCTGAGGGCGTGTACAATAGAATTCAAGGGTAAGAGAGTTGATCACCCTTCTTTGATTAAGTTTGCATACAATAACATCGATTATTCAAGTATTCAGATGGCTCCATTTAAGGCATTGTAGGGGAGGCGGTGTAGGCCTTTGATTGGATGGTTTGAGGATCATGAGGAAGCTATTATAGATCAAAAGTTTGTTTATTATGTTATGAAGAAAGTCTAAATTATTTGATAGAGATTGAGAGTAGTCCAAAGTAGAAAAAGGTCGTATGCATATGTGAGAAAGAGAGAGATAGAGTTTGACATTGATGATTGGGTATTTCGCAAGTTCTCTCCTGTTAAGGAAGTTATGAGATTTGGAAGGAAAGGTAAGTTGAGTCTGAGGTACATTGGGCCTTATCAAATCTTGAGGAGGGTAGGCAAGGTTGCCTATCAGTTAGAGCTTCTGTAAGAATTAGCAACACTTCCATCCTGTGTTTCATGTCTCATTATGAAGGAAATCCATGAGTGATCCATCCTTAATAGTACCAGTGGATGACATCAACATTCGTGATAGTTTGAGAAACAAAGAGATAGTGCCAGTTAAGGTTCTCTTGAGAAACCAATCATTTAGAGGACTACATGGGAGGCAGAGAATAATATGATGAGTCAATATTTGCATTTTTTCCTTCATGATCCATTCCTTTTTGAGGTAGTAACCTATCTATTCAACTTGTGTCAGTTTTAGTTCATGAGAATGTAGTTTATAGTACTGCATAAGTCTATAAGTGTATTCATGCATGAGTTGAGTAGAGTTGATGATAGATGAAATAGTAGTATATGATTCCCTATTTGTGAATTTATGTGCTATTTGATGGGTATTTAATGTTGAGATGATTCATGGTAGTTTGCATGTCTTTTAATGAGTTGAAAGTCTAATCAAAGTTGGCAGGTTGCAGAAATGTCTTGGGTTTATTGATAGTCTTCCGGTGATCTTTTAGTCTGTTCTATTGATCTTGAAATTCATTTAAGGATGAACGATCTCAAGGGAGAGGTATTATAATGTCCCAAACATGGATCAGTCTGTAAACACTAAATTGAGCTTACAAAACTAAACATTTCCTCCCAGGTATCCATGAGTCAAGTCACTACTCGTAGAAGGGTTCCACGAGTCACAACCTAACTCGTTTGAGAGAGGGACAGAACACTTTCTTTATTTAAGACCATAATTAGGTCTCATGAGTAGTGGAGGGAGTGTATGAGTCGTACCTATACTTGTACACTCATATGTTTCTAAACCTCATAAATTGTTCCAGTGGCCAATGAGTTGGTCCACAAGTCATGGAACGGACCTACGAATCATAGTTCAATTTCTTCATTAATTAGGGTTAGTTTTATAATTTTGCATCTTTTACAGGCCTCATCCAATATTGTTTGGGGTTCTAAATACTACATTATATAAACCCTAAGCCTTTATTACATTTATTATTTGTCTAATCAAGCAAAGTAAGGGTTTTTCTTCAAACTTCACCAAATAGGAAAAACTAGGTTTTCCTATAGATTTCTCTGGAGCAACTTGATTATTGATTTTTCCCCATCAAAGTGCTTCTAATCAGGTACAGTGGGTATGAACAAGGACCTCTTTTATCCTTGTTCCCAAAAACCTTTTCTAAATAATATTTTTAATATTTAGAAGCATGCTACGGTTCTTGTTTAATTCTACAAAATATGATTCCCTAAATTGATGATTTACTTCGTGTTTTTGAGTTATAATTATAAAATTTTCATTTTCATGATGATTATTTAATTATAAAAGTCCCCATTAGTTAGCATGTTTTGAAAGTTGAAGTAAAAGAAAGAAAGAAGATTTAAAGTATGAATTGAGCCTTGTTTTCAAGGTTTATCCTTAAAACCTGAATTAAGTATTGAAGTGTCATATTTACATAACTTTTTACATGATTATGAATATGAACGTGAGGCATGCCTAACTGAAGAGAAGTAGTGATTTTATTGATTAATAGATGAGATGAAAAGTAGAAGTTAATGAAAAGTCCAATTTAACTGAGTTTGACTGTTTGGCTAAATTGAAGGTCCTAGTCGAAATAGTTTGGGAAGGAAAGTGATAATATGTAGAATATCTATTAGTCGAGAATATTGAAGAAAGTTTAATTGAAAGTATTTTATGGGAGGAGTATTAGTACTGAGGGTACCATAAAACCTGTGCAAAGGCCTTTCTACCCATGATTTATGCTGTTTTAACTGAGTTTACTTGAGGTATGATCTTTTTACTTTACTTATTATAAACTACTAAATTGATTACTTGAGTTATAAATGAAGTTGAGATTTATTGTCATGCATTGCATAGTACTTATATTATAATACATAGCCTGTTTTATACTAGCTCACATACTCAGTGCAATTTTTGTATGATGATTCTACTCATGCTTCATGTGTTAATCCACCATGCAGATATTGTCAACCATCCAAAAATTCGAGGTTGACACTACTTGCATTCCTAGAAGACTAGCAGATTGGTGAGTCCTCATTAATTCGGGGTCTATATATGGAGTTATTTACTTTATTTTATTTATCTAAAGTTAAGGCTTTAGTTTATTTATTGCTTTATTTGTTTAGACATAGCTAGTAAACTCTTGTGCTTTTGGTCCATTATTTAGCAAGTAGAGGCTTTCAAACCAGATGTATGGTTTTGAAACTCGAGTTTATTTATTCTTTTATTGAGACTATTTATTGATTATTGTGATGTTTCCATTAAACTTATGATATTATTGTTATTACTTCCATCGAGTGATATGAGTGGAGCTATGCATGATCCAAGTGGTTCTTTCGAGGCTGCTAAGAAAAAATAGTGGCTAAGGTTACATGTTAGGCCTAGGGGGCAAGAGCTAGGGCGTTACAAGAAAAATGATTTTTGTTGAATGGTGTTAGCTCAACGGCAATAACTATTGCATTATCAAGCCTTACAACAGTTGCAGCAACAATGACTATGACAGAAAATCCCAAAATGTTTGTGGGAATATACTTCAAAAGATGGAAATAGAAAATATTCTTCAATATTACTAGTTAAGACTGCAACACTAAATCACCAAAGATGTTCCTGTTTTTTTCAAAAGGTACTTCAAAGAGTTAAAAGTTTGTGGTGATTGAAGCATGGGAACATTTTGATTTTTTATGCAAAAACTATATTCTAAATGGCTTAGAGGATGGCTTATATAGCATCTTTAGTGTGTGTGGAACATACGAAGAGTTTTGGACTTCTCTTGAAAAGAAACACAAAATAAAATATACTGGACTAAACAAGTTTGTGGCAGCAAGATTTCTAGACTTCAAAATGGTTGAGAGCAATTCTTTCATGTGCCAAGTCCAAGAACTGCAAGTCATCATCATTCATGGCCTTCTTGTAGAAGGTATAAGCATTTTCAATCTTTTCATTATTAAAATTTTGAAGTATCTTCCTAACTATGAACTCTATTTTGAAGTTATGGTCATAAATGTCACATTTCAAGCAGTGTCTTTTATTGAAAAGTTTCCTCCTTTATGGAAGGACTTTAAAAACTAACTGAAGCACAAGTATGAAAAGATGACTCTAGAAGACTTGGTTGTTCGTCTAAGGGTAAAAGAAAACAACAATGCTCTAGAGAAGAAGTCTAAAGGAAATTCAACAATATTGGGATAAAA
The DNA here is from genome assembly GCA_039654485.1 of Withania somnifera. Classification (NCBI taxonomy): domain Eukaryota; kingdom Viridiplantae; phylum Streptophyta; class Magnoliopsida; order Solanales; family Solanaceae; genus Withania; species Withania somnifera. The sequence continues at coordinate 3,300 of JBDJHY010738659.1, read as the reverse complement.
TATTGTTGAAGAAGAACCCACATGGAAGAGAAAGAAGTATTTTGTACCAAAGAACCTTCCAAGAAAGAATAAATTCAAAGGAAACTGCTACAAGAATGGCAAATTTGGTCATAAGGCTCCAGACTGTCAGGCTCCAAAGAAAGACAGGAAAAAGGGTCAAGTAAAAATGGAAAAAAACAAATGATGAAATTGAGAACTAGTGTGCCATGTTTTCTGAATGTAATCTGGTTGGAAACACAAGGAAATGATGAATAGACTCTAGGTCCTCCCGTCATATTTGTTCCAACAAAGATCTTTTTTCATCTTATGCTCCCAATGGATCCAAAGAGGCTCTCTGCTAATGTAAAGTTTTAAAGAAAAGGAAAAATTTATTTGAGATGATATCTGGCAATGTGGTGACTCTAAATAATGTCCTTCATGTTCTTGAAGTGCGAATGAACTTGGTCTATATACCACTTCTAACCAAGAATAGTTTTAAGTGTGTTCTTATATCGGATAGATTTATAGTAGTAAGAATGAAATGTATATAGGAAAAAGTTACCTAACTGAGGTCCTTTTCAAACTCAATATGATAGCTATTGATGTCAATAGAATTTATGTTTCTTCTTACTTTCTTGAGTCAAATAATTTATGGCATATTCATTTGGTACATGTCAACTGCAAAACCTTGCAAAAACTATTAAATTTAGAAGTATTTCCAATGTTTGAGTACAGTAAATCACAATGCCAAGTATGTGTCAAATCTAAGTTTACAAAGTGTCCTTACAAATCTATTGAAGGAATTCAAACCATTTAGACTTAGTTCACACAGATATTGGTGTGAAGTCAACACCATCCCGCGGTGGAAAAATATTTTATAACTTTTATTGATGATTGAATTCAGTATTTCTATGTTTATTTCCTAAATAGCAAGGATGAAGAAATTGAAGCATTTAAGAAATATAAATATGAAGTTGAAAATTAGTTAAACAAAAAGATAAAGGTAATAAGAAGTGATAGTAGGGGAGAGTATGAATCTCCTTTTATAGAAATATGTTTGCAAATAAAGTTGTTCACCAAATTATGGCCCCTTAACCACCTCAATCAAATGGAATTGATGAAAGGAAAAATAGAACGTTGAAGGAAATGATGAATTCATTGTTAAAAATAGAACGTTGAAGGAAATGATGAATTCATTGTTGATAAGTTCCGATTTATCGCAGTGCTTGTGGAGGAACGTTATCATTATTGCTAACCGAATATTCAACAGATTACCCCCATAAAAAACACAACCTATTCCATATGAGAAATAAAAAGAAAGAAACTCAACTTGAAATATTCAAAGTAATGGTGTCTAGCCAATGTATAAGTTCCTCCACCTAAAAGTATAAAAATAGGACTAAAGATTTTGGATTGTGTTTTTTATCGAATATGCTAAAAATAGTAAAGCATATCAGTTTTGGGTTCACAAATCCTAACATCCCAACATTCATTTTAATACGGTAATTGAATCAAGTAATACCAAATTCTTTGAACATATTATCAGTATAAATTTTAATGTGGGTAATCTAGTAAAGATATATCTACTCACATATAGAAGGATCAAAACTCTTTAGTTCACAGGTTTGGTATTTCGGGAGTCACATGCAGCCGCATATTGGCATATGCGTGTAACAACTTAAAATTTATGCTAAGGGTGCGTGGGCTAAACTAAGTGTGACTGTGAAGTTTCATCAAAGTTTAGCTCTATTAGGTTTCTATGGACTAGTTTATGGTCCTCTTAGTGCTTTCACAAGTTGTGAAAGGCTCCCTGAAAGTCATCTAGAGACTTAGAACTTTTCAAAAAATTTCCCATTTCCACAGTCAATATGACGAACCGTTAAACCCTATTATAGATTGTGAATTGACCCATAAACCCTTCCCTCAATTTTTCAAAAAATTCCTAAGTTTATCATTTTTTCATGGGTCATTTCACGGACTGTGGAACTATTTTATAATCTGTAATAGGAGCCGAGAGAACCTGAGAGTTCTATTTTAATTTGATTTTCACAGGAAACTTTTAGTCTTTTCCCATTCATTAAACCCACAATCCTATATAATTTTAGCTTCATTTTAGGATAAATATAAATATCCACAACCCAATTATTTTTTCATTATTCACAAATTAGATCAATATTGATTTCTCGCAAGTTTCTCTCTAGAACAAACCTAGGGTTCTTCACTAAGGGGTCCTTGAGCAGCCTTTTCTCCATAAATATCTCCATTGATTGTTTCTAATTTTGGTATGTGAGATTTCAACAAGGTTTCCTACCAATCCTTTTGCCTAACTATCCAATTTTTCAATTCATGGTCATGACTTAGATATTTTAGGGTAAACCCAATAAGTTATATTTATGAAACTAAACTCATGTATTTATATACTCTTGTTCATGATAATGCTTATGTATATATGTTTCTGTTAGAATTAGAATTGCATAAATTATTATGGATTGTTAGGCTTGGTCAAGTTTATGTGCTCAAGTCCCTTATGTGGAGTCTATATGCTTGGTCAGTCATGTTTTGGGAAAGTTTTCTTTCTTTGAGTTTATGGTTCATGGTATGATATATTGTAGGGTAAAGTTCATGGGTCAGTCTTATGATTTATAACCTAAGGGTTTGGATTTTAGAGTCTAATTACAGATCATGAGTCAATTAACTAGAAGAAGGTTAAAACCTGGTAAGGTAATACTAATATTATAGGGACATACATATTATTAATTCATGGGCCCTTCTGTGGTCAATACAGATAGATAGTATTCAATCCATGGTCAGTTTTAGGGGTAGTATTAGCACTGAGAGGATTTGGGTAACTTAGTACTTATTCCATACTTTGTGTAGCCAAACACGGTAAGATCATAGCCTACATCGGAGTTTATTGTTCAGACTTAGTAAATCCACTAGGAGTGCCCTTACTTTTGCAGGTTTGGACCCCACCCAATATATGGATATATGTTAGACATGTAGCCTTGTGCTAAAGGAATGTCAGTTGTAGAACCTCCCAAGTCAGTTAATTGGGCAGTCAGTCAATTTGGTCAGTTTCTTATCAGTCAAGTCAGCTGAATAAGAAAATATAGAGTTAAGGGTAAAAGAACTAAAAAAAAACTTTTACTTTATTATTGTCGTATTGCATATATCTTTCTTATTTGGGTCTGTAGGTGGCAATTGAGGTTTGTGTTATCTGTTCTTAAATTGCATATCAAGATTCTTATTTATAAATATATCCTGTTGCACTAACCCTCTCATATGTTCAGTATATTAAAATTTACTGATCACATACTTTCT
>JBDJHY010738015.1:0-15602 GCA_039654485.1 Withania somnifera | reverse complement strand
CCGTGAAGCCACAAAAGAGTCAATTATAAGATCAAGAGAACAAAATGTTTAAGGTAGAATCCACTAAATGATCATATAATTAGAAAAAGATGTTCATACATTGGCCATAATCCTATAATGGGGGCCTGTAGCCACTCATCATAAGCAACAAATAAATAAGAATACGATGGTAAATCCTAGAATTATGCTAAATGTGTTTTATTTGTTCTCCTACAGTTTTTCTCTCATTAAGAATGTCAGACTCTCTCTAAAATGTCCAACTATGGGTTTTATAGTTTTTGAAAGAACCTTTGAGGTCCCACCAAATAAAGCTAGGAAAAAATAGATTTTCCCTTAGTTTGGAATGTCTCGCGGCTCTAGGCTGGTCCCTTCACAAAAGGACTCATGTCATAAGGTTTTAAACTCACCTTGGTTTTGAATATATAAAAAATCAAACCTTTTTTGGTAACTTAACTATTTTGTGAAATACCAAAATGAGAGTAACAAACCAAAACAGGAGCAGATACCTGTGTCTTAAAGACTCTAAGGACTTCCAGTTGTACATCTTATGAAACCACTACTAACATAGCACTACTATAGTCTTTGGTCAACTATCAACAAATCAGATCATACTAGCTGACCAGTTGCTCAAGGTATTACCTGCATTGTGCTAAGTATATGTCACGGCCTGAAAATCGAGTTGTGATGGCGTCTACATCCCACTTGTATACAAGTCTAACTTTAGCCCAGAACGTAAAGTTATGGGACAGCACCAAGAACAAAAATCAAAAGAGAAGGGAGCTGAAAAGAAAAAATAGAAGAAGAACACGAAAGTACACAATTGGAAATAACTCCCTAGAACCTGGATCTTGGTTGTAGAGCATCTATATATAAAAAGGTACAAAAATACAACTCAAAACAGGGAAAAAACTATAAAATAGCTATCCAGACTCAAACTAGAATAGTTGTGAATACAGAAGAAGGATCGGCCAGCGTGAACGCTGATTGCTCATCGTATCTCTTGAAACAACACTAAACTAGCTCCCATGATCGTGTCCGCTCTGCTAACTCATACTAGGACTTTCATCATAAAAAGATGCAGAAGTATAGCATAAGTATAAAAAACAACGAGTACCCGTATGCATCATAGACTGTTTGGGAAAAAGTAAGCATAAGCAAGGTAAAGAGCGATCGAAAGCAAATAGGGTTATAGCACATAATATACAACAGAAAAGGGGTAGCTGCAGTAATAGTTAGTAAGGTGCGATAGAGGATCATATATCAGTGTGTTAACCATCAACTAACAAGTATGAAGGAAAGTCACTTTAAGGGTATAACACGCAAAACCTGGGCCACAAGAAAATCATTACCAAACGTGGCCCGAACCTAGATCTCCAACATAACCAACATAAGGAAGGACCAATAAGATAAAAAGGAACACGTGGAATATATCCACTGAACATAATAGTAACTAAGGCAAGGAAAGTAATCAAGAATATGGAAGAGTAGCCACAAATCCTAGCTAGCAACCAACACATTAGCTCATAAGTAACCCAACGGGACTTCCCTTGTAAGCCTCGAGGAGTGCAACCAAGCGCATAGGGATGCGATGCAAAGTGGTGTTGAAAGTAAATAATTCTTGTATGCACCCTTATTGATACAAAGACTCTACCAGGAGCGGACTCATAGAAGCTTCCCCATATACTTACCCCTCATACTCCAGTGTACCCCTCTCCTAGGATACAACTCCTACCTAATAGCAATATCTCAGGCATAGCCACCCGTGGTCAGAGGGTCCATGGAGGGATCTAATCTTATGTACAAAATCATTGTAGAAAGCCAACTAATGGCTTAGTCATTAGGGAAAAAACTACCAAAAATTAGGCTCAAACCATATATCTTATCTTAGTGGAAAACTAAAGTCCAGCCATATGGGAAAATTTCAAATCTCAGTAAAACCCGAATGTGGCCATATAGGCAATATCTAAAAATCACAGTGATAGTGAGAAAATAGAATCAAATGGTGTGAGAAAACAGTTCCGTACTGCTCATGAGCTTAGTCAGGAAGATATAAATAAATATGGAATCAGTTTTCGGTTATTACTATGTCAAGATCAAGTTACCTTTTTAAAATTTAATACATGCTTATTGCATAGAACCAATCAATTGGATAAACTGGTCTAAGGCTGTTAACTAAAATGAATAGAATGGTTGCCAAGCCTTAGTCACAAGGTACATCCTTTTCTAGCCCAACTACGGACCCGAGCCAAGAGTAATTGCACCAAAGATGCCACAACTGCCAAGGGCACTCGTTACGGGACAAACATATACCCATACAAGAGAAAACATGGAGTTATCACAGCTTAAGATGATACAGCTAACTCCCAGGCTCGCACTAGCTAGGGTACAATATCATTACACAGGCCTGCTAACTGTTCAACAAAACCATATTCGTTTATCTATAGTTAGGTGACCACACACATCTTAATCATGCGCAACACCTCATGTAGAATACAGAATAGTTAGCCTACCTAGATCGTCTCTAAAGCTACCAGCACAAACCACATGTTCCATAGTCGGCGTTGGACATGCGGGTATGCCAATATAGCCCCATATTAAGTAACTAAGCTACAAGCTAGCTAAGTAGGCCATAGACCAGGAAAAATAAACATAGTGGGCTCCAATTAGTAACCCCAGGCCTGAGATGGCACTTTTCCATACATATACTACTTTAGTACTCAGTCTGAAAAAAGCAGACAAATAAGACAACAAATCTCTCTGCACCCCATGAAGATGAAGTTGGTAGAAAGTAAACAGATTTGGTCAATTGATCCATGATGACCCATATACAATCATGATCCTTGGAAGTATGAAGGGGTAAAGAAAAAAAATCCATAATAATCCGCTTCCACTTCCACTAAGGAATGGGGAGTCATTATAACTCACCACCTGTTCTGCAGTGCTCAAACCTCACCTACTAGTAGTTTAAGCATCAAGAAATGAACCCTGAATGACACTATCTGAACACTAGAATAGCAACTGTCGTCATATGAAGCTTTATCACTGCCAAACGTCAACCTCTACCATTACCAATATCGTGGACACAAGGCCACAATATATCATGAGGTGTCCAACTAATCTGTTCGCACTGACTATCTGTCGTGGATGAGAAATCCGTACTCTATTGTCCTCTACAAATTAAAAAATAAATCGGGTGCCATTGTCTAAAGTAATAGGAAATGGGATATCATATAAGCAAAAAAACCTCTCAGACATAGAGGTTGAAAGACCCCTCTCATATCTCCGCTATGGCCTAATGTAATGAATATCAGGTACAATGGGCCTCGTAAAAAATGGTCTGAATCAAATCATCAACTCTTTAACTGAACAGACCCATGCTTATCCATGACATACCATTAGAAATTAATCAAACCTTGTAAGAGAGACCTCAATACTATAAGCTCCTCGGTTATAATTGGCTAACAACATCACAAAAGGGCAACTGACGTCAACCGACTAACCTACAACACCAGGTGCCACAAATGGCAGTTGACCTTGCCTGCAATGCCAAACTTACTCTTGGCCAGTAAACTAAAATCAGAGTGACTATCTAAACCTCGACCATCAAAATCAACCCACTAACCTGAAATCGACAATCTAAAATTCAAAGAAAATGATCATCCCAAGGTACTCTATCATTCTACTCATATATTGACAATAACTATGGGTCACTACTGCAACTCAACTGTCGTTGTCTTATATCAAAACTTTGTAACGAACCTAGCCATTACACTATCCAAAAGACAGATGCCCAAAACCAATGATCATCATAAACTAACAATAGGGTCGAACTCCATTTACTCGTAACTTTCTAAAGTCAAGTGCCCCTAACTCAGAACCTAAGAGCCTCCCAACTTTCATACAAGGAAAACAATCACAAGCCTGGATCACATCTGGTATAAACCAATCACTAGTCTAAATATAAGAAATTGCCACAGAAACTATATCAATACCCATTCACGAGGGTTAAGCCTGCATGGTCACATCAAGTAACTAAAAACGCAATAGATAACCTGACGTACAATATCCTTAGGAATACCACAACCTCAATTCACCACTAATGGAATAACGTCGCCTACCAGAATAGTCACATGCTGGGGGGTACAAAGACTAACCACTAGAAAACACGATCGAGGAACCCAAGAGGTAATATCCAACATCATTTAAACCTGATATGGGCAAAGGATAAAGGCAACTCTTTAGAAACTAAACCAGAGCCGGAGGAAATCAACCAGAGGAAGTGAGATGTTTACTCACAAGAACTACCTACTCTTGTTCCCTTAAACCAACCAATAGAAGTATCAGATAACGCGAGTCTCAACCTAGAGCTATGGAAGATATTGTGGTCGGGCAAGATCACCATAGCATAACTGGTCATCTGCTTTCAAGAATGAAGAAACCTCAAATACGCAATAATAATAAGCACTCCTGAGGGATTAACCGCTTAAACTGAAAGTAAAAGCGATCTCAGTCGACAAGGGCCTAAGGATCTCTATCAACCTGCTGAGGTACACCATTCATAACTAAGGCATAATCACAATATAGTAGTCCAATATCTAAGGTAAATTGGGTAACCTTCCCATGCCCGACAAATCACTAAGGCCACCTATCAACAGGAGCCCCAACTCATCTATCTCACAACATTAATATGCTAAAATATCCAAGAAACTCAAATCCCTCACTAGGATCCACCACTAAAAAGTTCCCTCCTTATACACGGGAAACAACCCTATGATGAATATCCACCACTTAGAGTAGGATAAGGTAAATGCACTCAAATCTCAACTAGGATATAGTAAGGCCTGCCTAAGCAAAGGAACTCAACCCCTAAATCACTGAACACAACATAACAAGGACGCAAGGCACCCCCGGGCTAAAACACAAGAATTAGCTCACCAATAAGAATCATAACCCAGGTGCTATCGAGGAACCACGTGAAAGAGGGCTACAAACCTCAAAAAGGCTAAAAGCAAGGCCTAGACCTAGTCTATGATGCAACATCAGCAAGGGAAAAACCACTCAATCTAGCACAGATAAAGTAAGCAAGAATTAAGTTAGAGTCATGCCCAAGTCAACATAATCCAACTAGGCAGTGGATAAAATAAAATTATGTCATAAATAGAGCTTGAAGGTAGCTCACCCAAAAAGCCCTACTCAAGGTCACAAATCAAGGGATTGAAAACCGATGGAAAAATCTACTGACCAGGCTGATTAAGGCATCCAGAACTGGGGCACTCCCTGGACCAAAAACCAAGCCCTGCGCAAGTATAACAATACCCTATAACACCACCATCCGCTCTAGCTTATTATTGAGGCGAGGCTGTAACCAATGTTAATTATAGGGCCCATTGCTATAGACACTGTCTCTCCCAATGGCTTGACTTACCATACTCATAACAACCTGGGTCCTGCTTTTACTAGGACCACAAACTAAACTACTTTGGCTACTACGAACCTGCGAACCTGAAGATGTGCTCCTATTGGGCTGACTGCTCTTAGTATCAAGGCCTCTGTCGAGTGACTGAGAAAATATCTGAATAGACTGACTGGACTAACCCAACTAGATCTTCTGGTGCCATCAAAATCTTTGTTTATCATACTCTTCACTCATAAATCGAGTATTACTTTGGTCATTCTGAGAACCAAAGAAAGAGTTCGATGGGACAGACCCAAATTTTAGCAACTTTGCCCAGGCTCTTGTGATAAAAGAACCCCGGTAAGGGGGAAATACAAGGACTCATGTCCAAAACCGCCATATATAAAGCAACCCCTGGGATCCTCATCCCTACAACCTATAGATTAATCACTAACAACACTCATTGTCCAGCGAACTTCATGACAACTAACCCCATACGTCTCACAAAAAACCTCTTGACGGGGTACCAACTATTCAAAGATTTGTCTAAGGGAATGCCCTGATGTTACCAAGTGCCCTGTTATTATACAGAACGACAAAACCGATCCTTTGAAAAAGTCCAACACCCTTCCATATCTCTTAACATACAGTGTAGGGATATATGTAGTCATGTTGTCAATCGATGCTTCATAATCCCAAATGGTCAAAGACCACTGCGAAAACTAACTAACTCCTTAATTAATGATCCTCTCAAGACACCCGCTGGTACTTCTGAATGAATTTTTGCGCTCAGTGGGACTGCCATGGCAGTAACCTTTATTGGATCCCAACTGAATCCCAAACTCTATTTCTGATGATGTGGTCTCCAGGTGCTCGATTTTGATTCTAAAATTCCATGAAGTTGCTCGGAAATCTCACTGATACCCAATGAGAGCCTCTTCCTAGTCATCTTAAAAGAGTAGAGTCGAATGAGGTGATAGGAAACCAAATTATTATACAAACATTTTAAGAGTCAGAAAGTGAGAGTCTTTTCTAAAGAATGCCTTGTAACCTCAAAAAGATAGGATATAGACGTCTACATACTGATTCACGAGATTCTACCAAATAGTTGCACATATAGCCAGAGACACCGGTGAACCTAAACCTCTGATACCACTCTGTCATTGTGTCAAAAAATTGAGTTATAATGGCGCCTACATCCCACCTATAGACAAGCCTAACCCCGGCCCGAAGCGAAAGCAGTGGGCCAGCACCAAGAACTAAAATCAAAAGAGAAAAGAGCTGAAAAGAAGAAATATAAGAAGAACACAAACATATAAAAAATAAAATAACTCCCCAGGACCTGGTATCATGGATGTAGAGCATCTATATACATAAAGGTACAAAAATACATCTCACAACAGGGTAAAAACTATAGAATAGATATCCAAAATCCAACTAGAACAACTGTAAAGAGAGAACGAGGACCGAACAACATGAACACCGATTTTTAACTATATCTCCTGAAATAACACCAAACTAGCTGCATATTCACATCCGTTCTGCTGACTCATACTAGGACTTGTATCACAAAAAGATGCAGAAGTGTAGCATGAGTACCAAAAATAATGGGTACCCAGTAGGAATCGTAGGCTGACCTAACAAAAGTAAGCATAAGCAAGATAAAGAGTGATCAAAAGCAAATAAGGTACTAGAACATAATATACAATAGAAAAGGGGTAACTGTAGTAATAGCTAGTAAGTGCGATGAAAGATCAACAATTAGTGTGTGCAAAATCAACTAACAAGTATAAAGAAAAGTCACTATCAGGGTATAACACATAAAACCTAGGCCATAAACAAATCATTACCAAACACGACCCATACCTGGAGCTCCAACATAACCACTACAAGTAAGGACCAATAAGAGAAAGAGGATCAAGGAATGTAACCACTGAACGTAATAGTAACTAAGGCAAGGAAAACAATCAACCACACAAAAGAGTAACTAGTATGCCTAGCTAGCAACAACCACATCAACATATTAGTAACCCAACTGAACTTCCCACGTAAGCCTCGAAAAGTACAACCAAGCTCATTGGAATGCTCTACCAAGGGGTGCTGAAAGTAAATAGTGCCTATATGCACCCTTCTGGATACAAAGACTCTGCCTAGAGCGGACCCAAAAAAGCTTCCCCGTATACTTACCCCTCCTACTCTAGTATACCCCTCTCCTAGGCTGCAATGCCTACCTAGTAGAAATATATCAGTCATAGCCATCCCTAGTCAGAGGGTTCGTAGAGGTATCTAATCCCACATATAAAATTATCATAAAAATCCAACTAATGGCATAGTTATTAGGGCAGCAATTCCAAAACTCTAGCTCAGCCCGTATATCATATCTTAGTGGAAAACTCAAGTCCAGCCATGTAGGCAAAATCTAAATCTCATTAAAATGCAACTGTTGCTATGTAAGCAATATCTAAAACTCACAGTGATAGTGAGAAAAGAGGAAAAAATGGTGTGAGAAAATAGATTTGTATTGCTCATGAGTGCATTCATGATACATAAATAAATATATGAAGTTAGTTTCTTGTTATTACTATGTCAAAACCAAGTTACTTTTTAAAACATCTAATGCATGTTGGCTGTACAAAATAAATTAATAAGCTAAACGTGTCTAAGGTTGTTAAATAAAATCCATCGAATGGCTACCAAGCCCTAGTGATAAGGTACATCCTCTTCTAGCTTAACTACAGTCCCGAACCATAAGTAATCGCACCAAAGATTCCACAATTTCCTAGAGGGCACCTGTTAAGGGTTATTCACATGGCCATAACGTAGAAAACATGGAGTTATAACAACTCAAGGCAATACAATTCTCTCCAAGGCTCACACCGGCTAGGGTACCATATCATCACACAGGGTTGCTAACTATTTAGCAAAACCATATCCGACTATCTATAGTCAGGTGACCACATATATCCTAATCATATGTAATACCTTATGTAGAAAACATAATAATCAGTATACCTAGATTGTCTCTAAAGCCACCAACATAAACTAGGGGATAGCTATTAAGTTCTAATCACTAGTATAATCCCCTCCCCAATGTCACTATATTCCAAAATTAGTATATAAATAACATGCACCAAAGGTTATACTCCTTTCTCAATCATACTATGTTTTAGAGTCAGTGTTGGACATGTGGATAGGGCAACATAGACCCTGGGTAAGTAACTAAGCTATAAGTCAGCTATATAGGTATACCAGGTGGTCACTTGATCACCGTACAGGCTATGCAATCGTGTCCGCTATCCGCCTCACTCTCCGAATTATAGTCCTCAACCCCAAGATCGTGTTGTCTACTTGCCATAGCCAATGACGATCGCAGCCAAGTCCACGCTGTCTCATCCCTTTGTTGTGCAGTCAAAGATGGAAGAATCATGAAAGAAAATAACCCCGAGGGTCATTATAGTATAGCTTGTCTCATGCTTTACTCTTTTTTTTGTGCGCATGACATACTATGTTCTTCCAGAGTCCTAGTTCTCTGTATTTTTCATCCTAAAATCTTATCCTACTCTGCTCCCTCCAAATAGATGCTACTGTTATGCCAAATACATAACTTGAGCCTTCGTAGACTATCTTGTTTGACCACAGAAGTTGTTGTTGACATTCCTCTATGGTTCTATTAATTCCCACCAAGTGTAACAGCCTTTTTCATGACTACTTTGTAACCATGTAGTAAAAAATATAGTGATTAACCATGGATAAATGTAAAAAATGCACGTGTTAACACGTATTATGTATTTCTGATTTGGTGCGAGCATTGTCTATATATAAATATTATAAAAAAAACTTCTCGACAGTCCTTTCATGACTATCCATCTTTCATAAGCTTGACCTTTTGTTTCCACATGATAATAGAAACTGTAAACAAGAATTGTTATATATTATACAACCAGAAAATCAATAAATAACACAACCAATTATACATTGAATTCCTATTTTATTTTTTGTAGAAAGTTAAAAGAAAGAAAAGGAAACATTTTTTTTCTGCTTGGTCTCACTTGTCTGTTTCTTCTTATATTACTATCAAATGGTTGTACAAAAAGATAAAGGCTAATTACCAAATACAACTTTATTTTCCATATGTAAAGGCTGGCCTCTACTATTAGATATTAAACTATGAAAATTGTTACTTTCTTACCTTTAGTTTCAAAGGGGTTTTTCGTTAAGTAAAGTTTCCATAGTGTTGTGTCTAGCAGTTTGGAATTCAGGTTCGTAGATTTATTGCTGCTAAATATTTTTTGTTTCAATTATTTATTTTCTAAGCTTTCATGTATATCTTCTAGAGTACATGCTGACAACAATCATACAAGAATTCCATCATCATGACACATTTCATATGCGACCAAGATGGTTATAATGGTTGCGCCTTATACCTCCTTTTATACTATAATCTCTTATTTGGTAAGTTCCTCGATATTATTGGTGCTATTAGGCTGGTGTTATTGTTATTTTATTCAATTATATAATCCGACCCTTATTGCTTATAGGGTTTCCTTTTTTATCTAGGTTCTTGTAATAAGATTATTTTACCCATTTCTTTGCTTACTGTCCCCTTGTCATCATTATTGGTTCTGCCGTCATGTATATTCTATGGTACTTATCCTGAACAGTATATTTGTTACCTTCCCTTAGAGCATCAAACTTGTTAAGGGTGAACACTCTTTGTTCAGTTGGTTATTTTTCTCTTGGACTCCACTTGTGTACTTGTGTTTTCTCCTATGTTGATTGCCTCCACAACTCTATTGTATTATTTCTACTCTATAAAAATATTTTATTACATTGATTTATCTTATTTCCCAGGAGAACATTGCTTCTCGTGCGCATGCAGTTTGCAATTCTTGCACTATTTGGGGATAAAGGAAAACTTGATTCTGATGACCTTGAAATCTTTTTTCTTACAGGTAATAGAGAAGAGAAAAAGGTATGTTGGCCTACTTTACTAAAAAATACCTAGAAACTTCCTCCACGAAAGATTTTGGATGTGTTGTTTAATAATCTTAATCAATCTATTGAGAAAGAGGGCCGAAAGCTTTCTAGCTTTCTAGGATTGTTGTAAACTCAAAAATTAAAACTTTTACACATAGATAAGTCGAGAAATATTGACAATAAGGAAAACAAAAGTTACTGAACTTTGTGAGGGTATGTTATAGTTATTATTATTGTTTTGATGTGAACAATCTCAATCAGTTATACAAGATTTATCTTATAAATGTTGGCTTTTATTTTTCAGAAGAAGTTCTCTGTCCCAAAATTTGGAGATGACTTTGTCCTAAAGTCACTAGGAAAGAAATTGAGAGATTACAAATGGTATTTAGAAGGTGAACATTTTCAAAAGTATAAGACCAAAGACATTTTGTGAAACATAGACCAAGTCGCATACTAAGGAATCAAAGAGTGGTCTCGTCTCTTATTGTCTTTTTGAGTAAGCTGAGGTATCAACAAATCTTGAAAACATATTTCTAGTTGCTTTCATAATGTTTTCTTTTATTTATGCTCTTATTTTTATAATTTGTGAAATGTCAATTTAATTTTTCAATGATAGAGACACACCCTAGCAGATAGAAATGATAGGACTAAGCAAAAGATGCCTCACACTGAAGGTTCCAAAAGTATTGCTATATTGAAGGCTGAGCAGGTAAAACCATTGAAATTACAAACTATATTATTTTAAAACCTTTATATCATGCATATTAGACATCAATTTTATTGTTTTAGACCGAAATAGCATAGAGCCTACACGAGCAGAAATTTTTATATAACTCATAAAAAACTTAAGGATGGTAGACTACTGGATGATGACTTTACCAAGGCAATAGTAAAATGTCTTGTTTATTTTATTTTCTAAATTGAAAAATAGTTATAACAACTTAAAATATGAAAAAATAAATTTCAAATTGAATTTAATATGGTTTTATGGTTAGGACATGGTAAATGAAATATGAGGAATAGTGAGAGATCTCCTGACCAACCTCCTCGTTGTTGCTTGTGAAGACAATGTGTATTCCCAGGTTTTGGGTAATGACAAAAGTGGGTATGTTCGTGATTTAGGACTTGGTCCAACGCCTTCTTTTCTATGGGGTAGTAGATCTTTTTTATGAAATATTATTGCCTAGGATTCATCTAATAAGGTTTTACGAAGGTTACAATAGGTAAAATTGAGTTAAAGGAAAAATAAAATAAAGAAATGAATCTGATGAAACAAAATAAAGAGATGATGCAATCACAATTATTCTAATGAGACAATTCATGCACAGATGTGTTCCTAATGGCTTTATGTCTCAAAATATTAATGGCACCTCAAGTGACCATGTCACTTGATTTTATAAGTTTTAGATTTCTCAAAGATATTTTAGTCTTGTAAAACTGTTGTTAGCTACCTTGTTAGTATTTATCGAGTTCCAGATGTCAACAATGGCCATGAAAGAGTATCACATACATTAAAAATACCTAGTGACATTGAAAATACTCCACCTTCTTATGGTAATACTCTTGTATATCCTAGCAACGAATGTCACTGAATGAAGATGAATCTTACTACTATAGAATTTATTTTTCCTCTAGTTTTTATGGAATGAATAATTATTTAATAAAGCTTAGGAGTGTCTAAAAATGGTTTTTCTGTAGTTCATACGTAAACTCTTTCTTTCTTGATGAACTCTATTTAATAGTGTTATCTTTGTGAGTGTTGTCAAGCCTATCTCTTCCACTATTTAGTTGGAACTAATGCAGTATATCAGTCAACTGTCCTGTCTCTCTAGATGTAGAATTTTTAAAAGGCATACTCTAGTTGTTATGCTTTCCTCTATTATAAGGACACCAAGTGTCGATGTCTCAGCTACCAGTGATAGTAGCAATAGGGCTAATTAGAATCACTTACCAGATAAATGTGACACATTTAGAATCAAGAATCTGGTTCATCCACATTTGACACAACTAGAATCAAATAGACACATATAGCAACAGGGCTAATTAACAAAATAAATATATACTACTATTATTACAACTTGAATTGTTGGATGAATTTTATTTTCCACCAACTCTATTATAGTAGGGTTCTTTTAGTTAATAAACTCATATTAGACTTCCAACTTACCTACTTAAATTCCAGTGTCTTTATAAAGGCAACAAAGACCTTTTTGTGGCATTAAGTGACAAAAAACTTTCTTAAAAAATTCTCATTCTACCTTTCTTAAAGATATTTCTTCATTTACTATGAGCTAGATTCAATTTTTTCTTATGTCTATCATGACTGGGTGGACTAAACAAACTTTTCTTTGGAAATAAAATGTAAATAGTATTATATCAACAAACTCAGTACGCCTAAGAGCTCCTAGTAGCTTAGCCATCTTCTAGGATGCGTACCATGCATGTTAGGCCTTAAGAAACAGAAAAACACAATTACTAATTACAAACCATGTTAACAATAAATGGATTATTCAACATAAATTTTGTGTTTCAAGAAGCTTTAACAATTATACTAAAATAAGTGCGCCTTTTATTTATCTTGTTGAAACCAACACATCTATCTATCTACTTATTAAAAAGTATCTTAATATCACTGCAGGGGAGTATTGTTTTCTTATTATTTCCTTTTAGTTTCTTGTGTTGGTGGAGTATTGTGGATAAAATGTGATATAGACCTGATGAGATGCTTCATCCAATTCATTTTATTGGGAACCGGTGGCCACTCTAGCCATAGTTTATAGGCTGACTTTCATGCCAACATGAGTAGAGGTGGATTCAAAATTTATGTTCTATGGATTAAATTCTGTCATACCCCAGAGTCACCTCCTAGAAGGGACCATCATCCTTAGCCACTATTTATCTTAGTAGCCTTAAATGTAACCTTGAACCTAACTCTATCGCTCATACTCTGCCGAAGCAATGTCATAGCAATACTAATATAATGAAATTATGAACCTTATATTAGTGAATAGATATATGAATAATAATAAAAACTCAGTATCCCAAATCTAACACATTCCATGTCTAAAAACCACTAACAAGCTGAATAATGATAAACTAAGACAATGCCCCTTGCCGGCAAAAAACCTTAACAATATTACTATATCAAAGTCTAAGCCTAAAACATACCGAAAGAAAATAACGCTAACTAGTTCCCGAATTAAATAGGAAACCGGCACTTCACTCCTAGTGTTTTAAGAATAAGGATCCAAGTCAACCACAAACGTTTGGATAGCTGGTCGAATTTAAATGCATGAAAGACATGCAACACAAGAAAGTATGCGATCAGTATATTGAATATACTATGTATTCAAGGGTTTAGTAATAACAGGATATCAATAATAATAGAGAGAGTAGCTATGCAATGCGTGAACAAGTCATACTGACTTGAACTGCCACCTGCTGAACTCAATAGAGTACTAATGCGCGATAAAGCATTATTTTATAAAATACTTCTTTTATTACTTAACTCCTCCTTCTGACTTAGCTGACTCTTACTGACTTGCTAACACTCAGGAATGGCACCTAACTAAACTTTGAGAGGTTCTATAACTAATATCTCCCATGCACAAGGCTATAGGGTCCAACATTTACCATGATGGTAGGTATTCCTAAACTCTGTCAATGGAAAAGGAAGATCTACTAAGTAAAAGATAAAGGCTCTCATTGGGCTATACTGAACTTCCTATGTCTTGAAACCAATGGTTATGGGATAAGGGTTGGACTAACAGAATCCTCTTTGTTCTAATACTACTCCGAAGACTTACTTATGCTAAATATTTACTCAATTTTCCTTAATTGGGTTGTGGTACTGCTAAACTTACTGTCTGTACCATGTCATTGGCTCATTCTTGTATTTCAACTTCATTTTTCGTTAAACTGACTCATGTACTAGACTTAGACTTTATAATCCAAAATTCTTAGTATATAATTTACGAAGCTGACAAAGCATGATTCTAACCTACACCGACCATACCATGAACCTTGACCTTTATAGTGATTTACTCAAAATATGAACAAGGGATTTATAGCATCCATATAAGGGACTTGAACTCATGAACTATACCATACTTCTCAATCAATAGTAATATATGAGATTCTATCATGAACACATAATATCTAGATGATTTATAATCAAAAGTATATAAAATGCACTACTTTTAATAGCAACAACTATTATGGGGATTCACCCTAATTCTCTAAGTCATGTCCATGAACCAAAATACTGGTTAGTTGGAAACAAGGCTTAAGTAGAACCTTGTTCATGACCAACATACCCGAAATGGATAGAATCTATGGAGGAATTGGTGAAGAAGGTGTTGCACAATGATCTCTTGCTGAAAACTATAGACTTAGTTCTTGAGAGAAATCCTTGAAGAATCTGCTCCTTGGTTTGATTATGAATTAATGAATAAAGGAATAGAGTTTTAGGTATTTATATTTACCCTAAGTGAAGGCAAAAAAACATGGGAATTACTAATTGATGAATAGGAAAAATTAATTTAAACAAGAACTGAGCACTTCCTACAGTCAGGTCGACGGTCCATCAATTGAGCTGTCGAACCGTGCCTCTAATCTGGGCTCACTGGATCAACTTGACGGGACCTTTCACGGTCCATATACCAGATTCACCACGGTCCATGACTTGGCCAAATTTTGGAAAAAGTTGGGTCACTACTATGAGAGAAGTGATGGACCGTCGAATGGGATTACAGTCTGTCACACGACTAGTCGAACTGGAGGGATATCATGCCTTGGAAGAGGCAATATTAGACAGGTTCCATAGTCAACTTCCCAGTCCCTGGAACCTCTTCACAGACCGTGAATTAATCCGTGAAGCATTCTTGTTCCAGATTTCTTTGGAACTCCACAGACATACTTTGTTTAGCCCATACAACCGATAATATAAATTTCCAAGGTGTTACAGATTCTTAAGACTTTTAGCATTAAATCCATTGCATTTTTAAACTTATAGGTTCATATCTGCTATTTATTGCAAATTTTGTTCATTTTTACACATAAATTTTAATATACTGGGTTAAAATGAAATTATTGCAGTTTTGCTGTCTTTGCCACTAAACATAAGTAGGTTAACTCCTTTAGGAAGAACATAAGAAGAGAGCCTAATACATAGAGCGAAGGAAGATATAAAGTTAGACATGAAATGGCATATAAAGAGAGATTTGTGCAA
>JBDJHY010737905.1:0-15602 GCA_039654485.1 Withania somnifera | reverse complement strand
ATCCTCCATAAAGGAAAGATCTGGATCCTAAAATAAAACATCCCACTGAAACATGTGAGACTGCTTGAGCATGTACCTCTTAAGTATGGAAACATGAAACACCGGATGCACTATAAACAAACTAGGTGGCAAGGATAACTTGTAAGCCACGTCTCCCTCCTACTCTAGAATCTTGAATGGACCAATGAAATGTTGACTCATCTTCCTTTTCTTCCCAAACCTTATCACACCCTTCATAGGTGACACCTTCAACCATACTCTATTACCCTTGATGAACACCAATGGTATAAACCTCTTATCAACATAGTTTTTTTTTCCTACTCTACGTAGAAAGCAGTCAAGTCTGAATCAATCTAAATATATCCATGGAGTCTCATAAAAAATCTATCCTTCATAGCCTTTCCTCAGAAGTCTCAAACCACACAATTAGAGATCTAAATCTAATACTATATAATGCCTAGAAAAGGCCCCATATGAATGATTGAATGATAATTTTTGTCATAGGTAAACTAAGAAAGCAACAGGAATTGGTCCCAACGACCTGTAAATTCAATAACCCAAGCTCTCAACATATCATCTAACACCTGAATGGTGCACTCAGACTGGCCACCAGTATGAGAATGACAGGTTGTGCTCATATCAAGTTGAGTACCCATCTTTTGTTTCACAGTACTCCAAAAATGTTAAATGAACTGAGTACCTTAATCAAACACAATAGATATAGGGATCCCATGTAATCGACTATCTAGCCAATATAGATCTCAGCCAACTCCTGTGAACTATATGTCACCTTTGTTGGAGTGAAATGCACAAAGTTATTCAAATGATCAAGATTTACCAAAATGGAATCATAACCACCCAAAGTAGCAGGAAATCGAAAATTAAATCCATCTTAATCCACTCCCACTTCCACTAGAGTATAGGCATACTCTGTGACACATATCCTGGCCCCTGGTCGAACCTTACCTATTGATAGTTCAAGCACCTAGAAAAAAAGTCTAAAATGCGATTCCTTATATCACACCACCAGTAATGCTGGCTCAAGTCATGATACATCTTCATCATACTCAAGTGAATGCAATACCTAGAATTGTGAGCCTTCCCCAAGATCAATTTGACCAAGTCACTAGACTTAGGGACACAAATACTATCCCTAAGCTTCAAAACTCCCTCAGAATCAAGCACGGCCTCCTTGGCCTTGCCTTTAAACACATTCTCATGAATGGTCCTCAACCTAGCATCATCAAACTGAGTTGCCCAAATATGATCCATCAACAAAGAGCATTACTATACATAAGAAAGAATACCACCATCCTAAAAAATTTGCAATCTAACCAAGTTGTTGGCTAGACTTGAGGACTTCCTATTAAAGGCATCTTCCATCACGTTTTCCTTGATTGGGTGATAAAATATAGTAATATTATAGTCCTTTAGTAACTCTAAAAATAGAGCTCCCTCGAATTAAGCTCCTTATGGATGAAAATTTCTTGAAGACTCCTTCTTACAATGAAATCCATAAGGGTAATATATCCGCAACTTTAGTACAAGCACCACAGCAGCCAACTCCAAGTCATGAGTAGAGAAGTTCTTGTTTTTCACCTTTAACTACCTTGAAGCATAGGCCACCACCCTACCCAAACCAACTCTAGAAAAATCACAATATATGGTGAAGACTTTACCCTCTATGGGTGAAATAAGAATAGTAGCAAAAGTAAATAAAGATTTAAGTTTTTAAAAGATATCCTCATACTAATCCGACCATTGAAATGCCACATTCTTCTGAGATAATTTGGTTAATACATCTGCAATCAAAGAGAAACATTACACAAATATCTTCTAATAACCAGCATGTCCAAACAAATTCTGAATCTCTATTATTGAAGTAGTCCTCACCCATTTACACACCGCTATAACCTTAGTTGGATCAACCATAATACTCTCCTTAGACACCACGTGCCATAAGAATGCCACAATAGTCAACTAAAAATCATGCTTTGAGAACTTAGCATACAACTTCTCATCTCACAACCTCTAAAGTATGGTCCTCAAGTGTAGAACATGATCATTCTTTGTGTTGGAGTAAACTAAGATATCATCAATGAAATCAATCATAAACGAATCCAAATACAGCTGAAAACACCATTCATCAACTCTATGAACACAGCGGGGGCATTAGTAAGCCCAAAAAACATCACCAAACACTCATAGTATCCATATCTAGTCCAAAATTTCATTTTCATAACGTTTGAAGGCCTAATCCTCAACTAACGGTACATATGCCTCAAATCAATCTTATAAAAAATGGAGGTTAATGACCCTTACAGTCATTTAAGAGGATTACACCATGTTTTGCATTCTAAAGATTTCCAGTAGCTGTACCAGGTTATTTATGGCTTGCCGGGGATGGTAGACTAGTTTTCTGGGTCACTTGATTGAGATTTATCTCAAGTTGCCTATTTTAGATCCTAAAACTAAGTTCTCATTAACTTTAGTCAACTTTGTATCACGACAAGCTTAGAATCATATTATAATATTTTTGTTAGCTCTAAAATGCCAAACAAAGTCTAGATGGACCTTAACTTCATGTTTTGGAGTTTTTATTTTGAGATTATATTAAATTATGTGTTCTCAGTTCGTTTAAAGTTTAATCTGGAGCTTAGGTGGCCTTTTGGTATTTGAAGTGTTAGAATGGAATCCAAACGCTCCATCAGCTCTAGAATGGTGAAGTTAGGCTAGTAAGAGTGTTAGTGTGTTTCTTGGTGCACAGTGTTATTTTGAGTACCTTGGTGGATTAGTGCAAATTCGACATTTCTTGGTTTAGGGGTCTTTTTTTCTCAAATGATCTCTGATGCCTTATTTATCAATTTTGTTGAGTCCGGAGTGTGTTTTCAATGTAATATGCATATTTGTTTGCAAAAATAGGACTCTATTTCATTTTTTATCCCCTTGTGGAAATTCTAAAAATAAATGGTTTGTTTGTGCTGGGGAAGACCTATTTGTCAGTCATTTTACAAATTAATCGACAACCGAAAAATTGTTTAATTTAGTGTTAAATCGACAGATGCTGATAAATCGACCAAATTAAATTGATACCTGCCATTATCTAGAGAATACCGATAAATCGGTATTGGCGGTTGGTGTTCCGTATTTAGAGAATAATGATTTATCGACATTTAGTCTGATAATTTGGTATCCACCTGTTTGCCTATGTGTAAGAGAATAGCTATTTATCGGCACCATTGGTTGATAAATTGATCACAGAGATATTATTTATTCAGTTCCTATCTTGTTTTCCTTATTATGTTATCAACTTTCTCTTTGGTTTATCCTCTCAAAGTGTTGCAATTTCTGCAAGAAACATCCCCAAACTTTGTGAAAAGGTTCTTGAAGATACCCTATATATTCCTTAATTTTTGTACGTAATTTTCTTCATTAAATTCCATAAAGAATGGGGTCATTCTTCCATTAATTCCCTTGTTGTGAAATCATGAATTCCTTGATTTTCTTAGAAATTATTGGGTAAATTCTTGTTCATTGGGGCTAGTTTACTTCGTAGTAATCCTTTTCTTTTAAATTTCATTGTATGAATCCTTGAAAGATTGAATCTTTAGTCCCCCTTTATAATCAACTTTCTCTGAACTATTCAAGGGTCTTCCCTTACTAGAATTGTGCTCGTTTTGGGAGCAAGGTTTTTGGTAATGCTAGGGACCCCATGGCAAAGTTTATTCTTGATTCTGGGGAGCAGATCCCATAAACACATTTTAGGCTCAGTCAGAAACTTAGTGTAATTTATATCATTAGACTTGTATTGACCCCAAGATTGTTATTTTGCAAGTTTCAGAGTCATTGGTGATCATTTGACATCACTCAGAGTAATGTTGCTTGTTTGTTGGACAATAAGTAGGCTCCGTGGGGCAATCTCTAGGTATATAGATTTGATAATTGTACTAAATAGCATCTGTGGGTTGAGTTTCTAGGTTGTTATCATGTAGTTGGACCGTTTCTTCATTTTGTTCCCCATTTGTTTTCTACATTGGCATTTTAGTGAAATACGGCACCCGTGACTTAGAATTAGCCTTGTGATGGCTTAGTTTGAATCCAAAAGTAGTAGACCACTAATCATAGGTTGGCTTTGGGTTTTGCCCTCGGATTTGGGCGGTTTTGTTGTGGTGCAAGTTGTAGCTTAGATACACCTGTACAAGACATAGGTTAGCATGTATATTATGTGCTTTCCATTTATTCTATGAGTGGTTGAGCCACAGGCTCCGTATTGAGAGTGCATTAGGGTTGGGGCCCGTATAATCACTTGATTTTGATGTCGTGGAGGCTAGATACTGATAATAAGAATAATAATGGATAATGACATAACATATGATAACCTGGAATATTTTCATAATAATATAAGTCAAAGAACCTTTGACTGTTTTAGACTTGACATTGGATTGAGCACCCGGTATTGCTGTTTATACATGAGATTATCTTGATATGTGTGATATTTATACGAGGTATCATTTGAGTTATTTGTCCTTCCCTTACTTGAGGTTACTGGTATACCACCCATGATCTCTTACTTTTTATAGTTGACTCTTAATTAATCATTATTATTAGTTACATATATTGTTGTAAGGATCCGGGTTACGTACTTCCTTCTTGCTTGAGATCCTGAGATCCTATCCATTTACTTGATTCTTATCTGAGTAGCTAGCTTCCCTGATGTACTATTTGCTTTTGTGACCCTACTTTATTGTATACTAGTATTTACTACATTTATTATTATTTTGTGCTTAGCAGGCCTTCGAAGCATACAGGGTATGAGTTTCTTCACGACTTGTACTCATGCTCCACTTGTTCCCTTGGGGAAGATCCGAGTACTAGTGGCCGACATTTGATTATGATTTTCTGTTCGCACTGGTTACTATTACTTCAGTGATTTAGGGTGAGCTTATGTCTAAATATTCCCACTTCTCTTCAAATTTAGATTGGTCTCGTATTTTCGGAGATATATTTATATTAGACTTTTGGTTTTATGTTCTATTCTTAGAGGTTCTGTTTCTTTACACTAATATCAGGTTTTTGGAAATCTGTTGACTCTTTGTAATTTTTCTACATTGAGTATACTTAATTCATTTATAATTTACTTATTGTAATAGTGATTTCCGTTATTGATATAGTAGACCTCCGCTTCGACTTTGGACTATAAGGTTTTTTATCCTACTAGTTGTATAGTATGTTCCATCATGATTCGAGAAATTAGTTCGTGATAGATTAGTATCAAATCCCTAGGTTCGTCGGTGTTAGTGTATTGAACAAATAGCTAGTAGAGTTTTGCAGATCAGTAGGGTGACGTTTGTGGCTTATCTTTGGGAGGCTATAGTGACATGTAGGAAAGTAACTTCTTTTGAATCTTGTGTCGTGCATACACCCTTGATGGTTTTTTAAAAATTGACTTTTATTTTAATCACTCTTTTATAGATGCCTCATACATGTTCATCAACATCTAAGAAGAAAACCAATGCTCCTTCCAGAGGACCTGCAGAATAACCTACTCCTGCTTCCTGCAGCACCAGTTTAGACCCTGATGTAGCACCTATTGTAGTACCTGTTCTAGTTCCTGTTGCATCACCTCATCCAAATATTCGTAAAATCTTGTGGAAGTTTCTTAGTTCCTACAGTGGTCCCCCTACTGATGGGACACAGACAATTATTCTAGTACCACAACCTACAACTGTAGTTCCTTTAGTACAACTAGTTCCGCCTATTTCTCCAGTAGATATTACTGCACCTGCTCAAGTCTTCCTGGTAACACTTGTTGCTCTTATTGTTGAGCATTAGACAACTATTATAGATTCAAAGTACAAGCTCCTAACTAGATTTCTAAGGTTGGATTCGCCTTGGTTTTGGAGTCCCGGGGGAAGATGCACACAAGTTCATTCTTGAGTACGAGGATAGGTTAAGGGAACTCAGTGTACTAAATACCCACAACCTAATTTTCACCACCTATTCGATGCATGGTGTAACTAAGAAGTGGTGTAGGTATATTTTTGTATGCAGACGAGCAGGTTTGCCTCAACCGACTTGGACTGAGTTTATGAGGTTTTTATGAGAAAGTTTGTATTGAGGGACAAGCGATAGCCTTGTGGGAGGATTTT
Source organism: Withania somnifera (assembly GCA_039654485.1). Lineage (NCBI taxonomy): Eukaryota > Viridiplantae > Streptophyta > Magnoliopsida > Solanales > Solanaceae > Withania > Withania somnifera. The sequence continues at coordinate 9,453 of JBDJHY010737905.1, read as the reverse complement.
AGGGAGCTTGAGAAGGTATCTATGTCAGTAATGGAGTATGAGGCTCGATTCCACCAGATATCAATTTAGTGAGTTGAATTTATGCCTACTAAGGTAGAGACAGTTCAAATATTTGCATATGGGTTAAGAGACAGGCTCTGTAAGGCTGTGTCTTTTCTAGTATCTGATGGTCGACCATTTTGGGCCGTCATAGATCATGTCAATTCCATAGAGGTCCTCTATCACGAGTCAGGTCAGTGCAACAAGAAGAGGCAGAGGCATTAGGTAGTTTTCACCACCTATTCGATGCATGGTGTAACTAAGAAGTGTTGTAGGTCTAGTTTTGTATGTAGACGAGCAGGTTCGCCTCAACCGACTTGGATTGAGTTTATGAGGTTTTTATGAGAAAGGTTGTATTGAGGGCTAAGCGTCCAAGGTTTCAACCCGACTCGATCTATTTCTCTTATGCCACATCAAATCAAGGTTACTTAATGATTAATATATTGGCCTGATAGGACTCTATCTTTCTTAGATGGGGTTTAAATAGAGAAATGAAACAATCAAGATCCTTAAAATTCTGAAAGTTACCACAAAACCCAAAAATACCAATCCTTAGCGAGATAATATGGTTGGTAAGGATGAAATGAAGGTGATCCCCAACTAAATTACCTTGCAATCAAGCATTCCTTCTAACCACAGAAACAACAGCTCTACAATCTTATATGCTATCAATGATAACTGAACACCTATTCAAGAAATCAGAAAAGAAACTCATGTACAGTCTGAAACTTTTATATTCCAAACTTCAAACAAGATCAAGACAAAACCAGGTGACTGAGAATTATCCATAACAATTTTGGAAGAATGAGAGTTTTATTAGAGATACCTTTAGTCTTAGAAAGCAAAAAGGAAATGATAGTAACTCGATGACTTTGCGAAGTACTAAAACATCAAGAAGATTATCAACACACTAATCAAAAAATGCTACTAGAAAGCTCATTCTAGTAGTGATTTTACATAAACGTCAAACTGATACATGCCCTAATAACTTACCCTTCATGGAATACCAAAAAGTCACTTCACATCCCACTACAACATCATATCTATCATATCAAGAAGAATTACAACAACTCGATCACTATCCCTTAATGAGATCATAATATAGGAACAATTCACTGGATCCACAACCAAAAAAATATCCATTAGGTAACAACAACTCCTAGAAATAATCAAAGACAATATATCACATCAAGACTTGGTATATAATATAGCAAAACATAAAGAAAAATAGGACTATGGTCGACTGATAACAAAAGAAGTTAATGACACACCAATGCAAGACTAAACAGTGAAAGGAACGGCCAACACCACTTGTGTTTCATTACTACCACAAAAATGCAAAACTCACCTAACATAGTAGAAACTTGGCAATCCTCGAAGCTAATGACAAACTCGGTTATACCTTATCACTAATAAATTTTCCTATTCATCACGTCTTACCAAGGCAAGCGGACCAATATGATCAATCCACTACTATGAATCTACTATGGGTATGTAGAACAACGAACAAATGGAGAAACCTCATAAAACATGTATACTCTAGAGAAAGATCACATATAAAATTAGGAAAGCAACGTGATCCGCTTAAAAAAAATGTTTAAGAAAATGAAAATTATGTCAGTATATAACACCCATAATGAATACCTCTAACTATGATAGAGAAAACTGATATATTTAACACTATCTCGGCCAACTAAATAGCGAGCAAGACCTAGTTTAATAACCAATATCCCACACAGAAAGAAACCTGAAAGTTTAAGACCCGCTGAGATAAACTCTACCAATAATAGCCTAAGCGATCAAATAACTAGAAAGTAGCGAAGTCTACCCCATTAGTCCATACCCATGTCGATGCATGTAGCTTATTATGGAAACCATCCAAAAGCCTTTATATTGTAATGACCCTTTGGGTCATTTTTATATTTCTACAATATCTCTATGTTTAAAACATTCTTGTAACTGCCTCAGGTTATTTGTGACCTGCTAAGACCGATAGTTTAGTTCCCTGGCAGTTTTTTTAACTTAATTTTCATTTAGTTATTAATAATTTGGGCCTTTATCATCTTAGATTACCTCAGATCTATATTTTGTTAGTTCTATTGAGTCTGGATATCGAATACATGGAATTTCCATATATGTGTTGTCAAGATCGGATGGTGTTTCCATTCTTTACTTGCCAATAGGTTTAGCTCATTATTGGTCTTATATTCCTCTTGATGGTTTTTAATTTTGTTGGTTATATTGGAGCTCTAAGTATACGTCACATTGGTCATGATTTTCTTATGGTTTAGGTCCTCTATGTTCATACCTTGATAGTAGAGCTCCCTTCATACTTGCTAGTTGTTGCTATGATTACTCCCTCTCTGCCTAATATTTGATCACACTTTACCTTGCTTATGCTTGCTTTTGCCTAGTTTTCCTATGATGCCTATTAGTTACCCATTTTTTTGGTATTTATACTATGCTTCTAATTTTTTTTGTGATTTATATCCCAGTACGAGTCAGAAGAGCAAGAGGGACCGTACATATATATCAGAAGGGATAGAAGATACGGTGAGCAATTGGCATTCTTACTAACTAGTTCATCTTCTAGAATAGAATTATCCTAGTTTTTTTAGGATGGCTACTTCATATTTTTGCTATATTGTGGGTTGTATTTTCTTATATTCAGTATATAGATTATCTATATCCATAATACCAGGTTCTAGGGATTTAGTTTTTGTTATTTATTTTTGTGTTCTTCTCTCGTTTCCTCTTTTTATCTCTTTTGTCTTTTCTTTTGGGTACTTGGTACTAGTCCATCATTTAAAGCTCTGGGTCCAGATTAGGCTGGTCTAAAGGTGGAATGTAGATGCCATCACAAGTCAATTTTTTTATTTGAAAGACTAGTATTAGAGTTCTAGGTTCACATAAATACCTGGTTGTAGGAGCAAGTTTTGCTAGAATCTCGCGGATTGGTATGTAGACGTCTGTATCCTATCTTTGAGAGGCTAGAGGGCTCTTTTAGGATTGATAAATTTCTTTTGAATCTTTTATGTGAGGTTTCTATTGGTTTCTAGGAAATTTACCTTGGATTCACTCTTTCGCAGATGGTTCTCAAGCGTTCTACATCTATAGATGATGATACTCCCCACACAATAGATAGCTCAAGTTAGCGGATAGGGTATAACCAAGCTCGTTGGCGAGGTCGGGATATAGTTACTCGACCTGATCCATCACCAATAGATCAACCTCTAACATATATGAAGACATTTTCTAATGAGGCACTTAGAGATCTATGGAAGATTATGAGCACAATGTTTAGTGAGTGCCCACTGATGAGGGCTAGACTTTAACTCAGGGAGTGGCATAGTGTGCCCCAGCTCCTCTTGTTTAGCCGATACCAGTGGTAGCGATAGTTCCTCCTCCATAGATTATTTTAGAGGTCCACTAGTTCAGAATCAACATATAGTTTCTATTATGACTTTCAAGGACCAAAAGATGCACAATTACTTTATGCATATGGGGCCTCCAAAATTATTTGGTAACTCCCTACAAGATCCTTACAAGTTTATAGCAGAGTGTGAGGAGAGGTTATACACCTTGGGGTTTAGGGAGATACATGGGTTGGATTTAATTGGGTATCATCTAGAGGAATTGGGTAAGGCTTGGTGGAGAGTATATAGAGAGATCAGACTAGCAGGGTCATCGCCTATGGCATGGAGCTAGTTCATGGATGCATTTATTGCAATGTATGTTCCATAGAGTGTGCAAGTGGAGAACAATGCTTAGTTTCTAGTTTTGTAGAAATGATTGATATTTATCGAGTATGAGGCTAATTTCACTCATCTTTCGAGACATAGAACTTCTATTCCATCAAAAAAAGATGAGCAGGTTTGCTGCTTTGTAGCTTGGTTAATATTAGAGTTACAGACGAAAGTTGAGTTATTGGTTTCTCAGGGTATTATATTATTGGCAATAGTTGATCATGCTTGTCCCATGGAGAGACTCTATACTTTAGCTTGAGGGGGTGGCAATAAAAGGATGCACAGCCAAGGAAATTTTAGTAGTTCTCAACCTTTTAGGAGATGGTATTATAGGGGTAGACTTCAATAGCAACATGGACAGTAGGGTCAGCCTAGTAGACTAGTTTAGGCTTCTTTATTTTTAGTTGATAGTTTTCAAAGTATCCAGCCCACTGGGGACAGACCTTCAGGGTCTTAGGGACGTGGTGGTAGAGTAGTCCAACTGATGGTTCCTGTCGAGGCATTGTCCAGGTTTATTTTGAGTATAGTGAGATAGGATAGTTTATCAAATATTCTCTGTGACATCGGGCCATTCAACCAGTAGCATAGGCCATATAGCCTCTTTGGGAAGTACTTCCACCGACTAGAGTGGGTCTAATAATGACTTATTACGGTTTTAGAGGGGGACATAGGGACCGAAGAGGCAAATGAGGGGATCAACAAAGTGCTGAGATCCAAAAGTTTGATGTTGTACCTGATAGATCGCGAGCATAGGCTTATGATGTAAATATCATGGGTATGTTATCTGTTTATCATCATCTTTGGCACTATTTGACCCTGGTTCTACATATTCTTGTGTGTCCATGTATTTTGCACCTTGTGTTGTTTTTATGTATGAGCCTTTTCTTATGACTGTGAGTATGGATACTCTCATGGGTGAGCCTTTAGTGGTGGATCACATTCACTGAGCTTTTTTTATTACTATATGTGGGATGGCCACTTAGATTCATCTTGTGGCTCTGAAAATAATTGATTTTGATATGACTCTAGGTATGGATTGGTTATCCCCTCATCATGTGGTTCTATATTATTTTTCCAAGATTTTTACCTTATCTATGCCTGATATATCCCCGGTAGTGTGGCAGGGTTCTATTGGCCATTCCTTGATGCTAGGTATTTTTAGTATGAGGGATAGTAGATTTATTGCCAGGGTTTGTGTAGCTTACTTAGCTTATGTTCTTGATTTTTGTTTTGATCCTCCTTCTCTTAAATCTGTGACGGTGGTTAGAGGGCTTTTTATTTTTCACTGATGTGGTGCTTGGCCTCCTACCCGAGTGTGTTGTTGGTTTTGCTGTAGAGTTTGAGCCGGGAACTAGGCCTATTTTGATTTCACCTTATTATATGGATTAAGTAGCACTCTGGGATCTCTGTACTCAGCTTCAGTATTTGATTGCTAGAGGCTTTATCAGTCTTAATATTGCCCCGTGGGGTGCTCCAGTATTATTTGTGAAGAAGACAAATGGGACTATGCATATGTACAGTGATTATAGGCAATTGAATTAGGTTACTATAAGGAATAAGTATCCTTTGTCACAGATTGCCTATCTTTTTTTATCAACTTCAAGGTGCCACCATGTTTTTGAAGATTGACTTGAGGTCAGGTTGGATATCACCAGTTGACAATTTAGGCTGAGGATACTCCGAAGACTTCTTTTCAAACCTGGTATGGACACTATGCGTTCATGTTTATGCCTTTTGGAATGACTAATGCCCCAGCCATATTTATGGATCTCATGACTAGAGTTTTTAAGATGTATTTGTACTTCTTTGTGATTGTGTTCATCGATGACATCATGGTTTACTTCCTGTGTCAGGAGTAGCATGAGGAGCATTTGAGGATTATACTCGAAATTTTGATGACTAAGCAATTGTATGAAAAGTTCTCAAATAGTGATTTCTGGTTAGATTTTGTAGCTTTTCTGGGCTATGTCGTATTCTCAACAGGTATCATTGTGGATCCAAAGAAGGTTTCATTAGTTTGTTATTGGCATCGGCCTACTACTCCATTAGAGATTTACGGTTTTATTGGGTTTGATGGTTTTTATAGGTGATTTATACAGGGATTTTCATTCATAGAAGCTCCTATGACTAGATTTATCCAAAAGGATGTTCCTTTTGGTGGTCTGAGGAGTGTGAGTCTAGTTTTTTGAGGCTCAAGGATTTTCACACTTTGGCACTAGTATTGTCACTACCAATTGAGGGCCATCTATATACAGTTTACTGTGACACCTCCGGTATTGGTTTAGGGTGTGCATTGATGCAGCAGGGCAGAGTTATTTCATATACTTCACTCCTATTGAAGGTTCATGAGAGCAACCACCCCACTCATGATTTGGAGTTGGCGGTGGTAGTTTTTGCGCTCAAGATCTGGAAACACTACCTCTGTGGAGTTTATTATAAGATTTTCACTGACAACCGCAACCTATAGTACATATTGAACCAAAGGAAGATCAATGTTAGATAATGGAAATAGGTTGAGCTTCTGAAAGAATATGATATCAACATTCTTTACCATCCAGGAATATTGAATGTGGTTACAGACGCCTTGATCCAGAAGACGATCAACATGGGTAGTTTGGCTTCTATATAAATTTGATAGAGACCATTATCCTTGGACATTCAATCTCTGACTAACCATTTATTCAGGTTGGATATTTCAGATCCAATAGATTTTTTGCGCATGTTAAGGCTAGACCTATTCAATTTAATCAGATTTGACAACGTCAATATGAGGATAGATCCATGGTTTTTATCCAAGAGTCGGTTATAAGGGGTGAATACAACAATGCTATGTTAAATTTAGATGGTGTATTATAGATAGGAAATCGTATATGTGTTACCAGGGCTAATGACCTGATTTAGGCTATTCTCTATGAGGCCCAACAAAATATTCAATAAATCCGGGCATAGAGAAAATGTGTAGAGATTTGAGACAACACTATTAGTGGAGAATCTTAAGGTTTTATGTTACGAGGTTTCTTTCGTGGTGCTTGAACTACTAGTAGGTAAAGTTCAAGCATCGAAGACCAGGTGGTGTGTTACAATGACTCTCAATTTAAGAGTGAAATTGGGATAGTGTTACCATGGATTTTGTTTCAAGACTTCCTTATACTTCTAACTATCATGATTATATTTGGGTCATTATGGATCGACTGAATAATTCTGCCCACTTCCTACCAACTTTATCCTCTTGGGGTGATGAGAGACTTGTTGTCTTATACGTTAAGAAGCTTCTCCGTTTGCATATGGTGCTAGTTTATATTATTTCACATAGAGGGACACATTGTACTTCACAGTTTTGGAGTACTATACAGCATGAGAAGGGTATAGAGGTAGCTTAGAGTACTGTCTTTCATCCACAAACTAATGGTCAATCCAAGCAGACCATTTAGGTACTTCAAGATATGCTTTGGGCTTATGTTCTCGACTTCGGTGGTAGTTGGGATCAACATTTAGCCTTAGCAAAGTTTTCATATAATAATAGCTACCATTCCAGAATTCAGATGGAACCATTTGAGCCTTTATGTCATATGCATTGTAGATTATTGATTGGTTGGTGTAGTAATGTTGATGTTTGACCTATAACTTCAAATTTTATTACAGATGCTACTATAGAGAGAGTTAGGGTTTTCCAGGATTGATTGCAGATAACATAGATAGGAACAAGAGATACTGTAGACTTTGGCCTTTGAGTTCTGTGTTAGATACATGGTATTTCTATGGGTTTCACCCACAAAGGGCATTATGAGTTTTGTTGGAGGGGAAAGCTTAACCCCATGTTTATTGGGCCATATGAGATTATTGAGCGAGTGGGTTATGTTTCATGTAGATTTTCCCTACCTCTATAGTTAGTAGCGGTTCACCAGTTTTCCATGTCTTTACACTTCGTCTCTATGTACCATATCCCTCTCATGTGCTTCACATGAGTCAGTTTAGCTAGATGACCATTTGACTTATGTAGAGCAGCTTAAGGCAGTTATTGAAAAAGATGTAAGATGGATCAGTTCTGAGGATATATCTATTATGAGTTTTCTGGGTCCATCGTTCTGTCGAGGAGGCTACCTGGGAGACAGAGAAAGATATGTGAGCCCAGTACCTATGTCATTTGAGTCATCAAGTACTCCTTTCTTCTTAAATTTCTCAAATGAAAGTTCCTTTAATGGGGGATATTGTAATGACCCTCGGGGTTATTTTCGTATTTTTGCGATTTTTTTGTATTTAGAGCGTTCATGTAACTACCTCAGCTCATTGGTGACCTGGTGGACCGATAGTTTGGCTCCTTGGCATTTTTATAGCTTGATTTCCTTTTAATTATTGTTACTTCAAGATTTTCTCATATTAAACTACCTCATATCTCCATATCATCAGTTTTCTTAAGTCCGGAATATCGATTACATAGAACTTCCATATATGGATTATCAAAATAAGACGTCGTTTTCATTCTATGTATTTCTGTAGCATTTTTGGAAAATCTTTCAAAAATAATATGGTGACTGATAAATCGAACAAATGGTGAATAAATTAGGTGGCTGATAAATCGCAACCAGTGCTGATAAATTGGTCACTTTATCCTATTTATCGATAGTTGGTGGGTCTTTATATTGTTATCTTTAAAATGAATTTTCTCATTGTTTTTTCCAATGTCCTCCATTTTTCTTGAACTTCAAAGCTAAGTAAGGTGCATATAAAGGTCTATCTAGGGTTTTTTATTAGTAGAATTGTGTTTTGGTGGTTTTGAAATCATTTTAACCGGGTAATTTTTTTCTCTTTAGTAGTAAAATTTTTTGTATTACATAAATTTACTATTGCTGATTTCTTCATTATCTTCTATCATATTGAGCCGTATTTTGTATCATATGATTTTTGAGTTGTACTCTATGTGTTGCTATAAATATTTCATTTTTCTGAGCTATAAGGGTTAACTGTAATGACCCTCATGTTCATATATGATAAATACACGATGTTTTATATTCTAGAGCATTTCAGCAGTTGCCCCAAGTCATTTATGACTTGCTGGGACCGACAGTTTGGATCCCTGGAGATTCAGTCGAGAAATATCTCAAATTCCCTATTTTAGAGCCTTAAACTAAGTACTTGTTGACTAAAGTCAACTTTCCTTCAAGATGAGCTCGGAATTTAATTCCGACAGTTCTGTCAGCTCTGGAATGCCAAACAAAGTCGATATTGACCTTAAGTTTGTGTTTTGGAGGTTTTTTTTACAAGTTATGCGAATTTGTGGAATTTGTTTAAGTTTTAGCTTAAAAGTAGAGCTTGTGTGGAGAATTGATGTTCGGAGTGTCGGATTGGAATTCTGACGCTTCCAACACCTCTGTAATGATGAATTTAGGATAGGTGAGGTATTGGTTTAATTTTTGTGCTTGTCGTTGAGAATTAGAGGTGTTAGTGGAGAAATGCGCCTTTAGGCCCTTTTGGTTTGAGGGTTATCTTGAGTAAAATACCTCCTATTCCATTTTTGTCGATTCCACTGAGTCCGAAATATGTTTTCCACTCAAAAAACATATAAGGTTTGTCAAATTTGGACTCCGTTTCAATTCCGAGATCCCATTTTATTTTTCTAAAAAATCTGCAGCCAAGTGTCCATCAGGATAAGATGCACGACGTGCTATTT
>JBDJHY010737795.1:0-15602 GCA_039654485.1 Withania somnifera | reverse complement strand
TTCATAAAAAATTTCTATCCATTATCTCTTAACATTTGCAATTTTTTTTAGTAATATCAAGAAATATCAGTGCATTGGCAATGTCTTGATCTTTCCTTTGTAATGATGCACTCAACTCATTTGATTTCAATAATATTTTCGATATCACTAATATTTTCAAGTGAAGCAGGAAAATAAATTTAAATTCGTTGATTATACTTAAGAAAACTCTAACCTTAAAATTTAATTTTATCAGACACGTGAGCTATAGATGAGAATAAAACAATAAAATTATCCAATATTTTATGATGAGATCTCCAATGAGTTTCACTTGGCTTTTAAAGCCGTCGTTCTTGATTTAAACCTTCCCACTTTGACCTCACAATTTTCTAGTAGTAGATCCAACACTTCTAATTGATGGTCTCAAAGTCGATCTCTACGTATAAATGATGCTCTAATAAAATTAATAAATTAGCAATAATTGCAAAGAGATTATCCAACGACAAATATTTTTTGGCACAGCTACAAGTGTCAATTGTAATTGCTAAGCAAAACAGTATATATAATTTACTGATGAAGTTTCTTGCAAAATCAAAGTATTAAGACTATTCATCTCTCCTTGCATGTTACTAGCCCCAATATTTTAGATAAACTTAAAGAGTGTCTCACAATCAAAGAGCATATAATTTCCTTTAATGGAGGTGTCGAAGTATCACCAACACAAATAATAGCAATTACTTGCTCATTTACTTTGCCTTTTTCATCGATATACCGCAAAGCAAGGGCCATTTGTTCATGTGTGATATATTTTTGAATTCATCAATTAATATCCCAAAGTAATCTCCATCCAAATCATAAATTATAACTTTCGTAATTTTTTATGCACAAGCACTCACAATCTCCTTTTGAATTTTTGGAAAAGTCATCATCGCATTTTTTTAGCATGCTTTAAAATAACACTACTCACATTTGAAAGCGTTTTCCTGGGATATTTCCAAAGACCTAAAAAATAGAAATTTATCTTTTGAAGATTCATTCTCATCATGGCCTCTAAAAGACAATCCAAATTTCAAAAGAGATCTCTCCATATCTAAGAAAATTTGGTGCTCACTTCTTAGTTTCTCGAATTGCTTGTCAAAAGCAACTAGAGTTGATTGAGATTGATTCTCCAAATCTAGAATCTTATTAAAACACCTATTATGTATGCTATTTACTTCACCAACATGTAAAACAAATCATTCTAAACTTCGAGTCCACTTCTTAAAATCGATCTGCATGAAAAAGTTACTTGCATTTTTCTTTACATAGTCATTTTTGAATAAATAGCAACATAAGTAAAATGCGATATATTTCTTCATACTGTACTTAATCCATCTAGAATATAAACCCTTAAATTGTGTTGAATGAAATCGACGCATTTTTTCGAACCTAGTTTGAGGAACTTCAAAAACAAATAGTTGGCAAGACTCTTGTTAAATATAACACATTCTTACTTCATCTCGGATCCTAAGACTATATTTATCAATGGGTATTTTTTTCTCCAGGATCGGATTTTAGTGTCTCCAAATCAAATCATCTATAAGATGGGAAGAACTGTCTTTAAAATTAAAACTTGGTTGAGAAGAGTTAACTTTCGTAAAAAATAAATCGATTTTAATTCACAAGAATCAACAATAAATTCTTACAAAACAAAGATTTCAACAAAAATATAAGTAAACATTTCATTTTTAATAAGGAATTCACACCTCTCCTTTCATAGTACAACATAAATAAAGTGCAATCGAGAAATTACACTCTTAAAAAAAAATTAAGTACGATTATTTCAATAGGGGAATCATACTCCTCCTTTTATCGAATAACAAAATAACATGTAATAGGGTAACCTGTATGCTTGAGACTGTCCAGCAGTCAACATGAATAGTGCTCCCCTACTACACTAGGGTTGCCTGCTGCTCTGTCGAAACGGCCTTATCATTTGGTGTATCATGCTTACTCGAGATTGCATCATCAGAAACAGTGGCATGGTCCATTATAGTGTGATCATTGCATGAATCCTGCAGTGCCACCTCATCATCCTCTACGGTGTAAGAGTGGTTGTCTCTCTCATCAGTCTAGGAAGATAATACCACCTGGACCTATTGCTGTGTACACATCCTCATGTGACGAGGCGGGAGGTGTTCTTCAGGGATAAAGTATTTGTCCTCAGACCCTCTGGAGGAGCTACTAGAAGATTCATCTCTTTGTTTGGTGGGAGGAGGGGGTATTATATTTCCCACGACTTTTTTGAACCCTCATCAGTGTTTGGTTTGATGGAATTATACCTATGGGAGTGTTGTTAATATCAAAAAAAAAAGTGAAAAACAAAAAATTTAGAAGAATAAAAAAATCACAGTGTTGCAGTATGACAGATACCATGAGTCGTGACTTGATACCACAAGTAGTGGTAAAACCTGTGAACTCCTTCCAATATTTATAAGTTTCAGCCATCAATAGTACAAGTCATATTACGACTCGTGATTAGTTACCATGAGTCATTATGGCACTCGCCATATTAGCTCGATAGATACAATAATTCAGTCAAGTTTTCATGACTGATAGAACGAGTTATAACTTGAAGTTACAAGTTGTGCTATCATTCGTGAACCTTGACTTAAGATTTTTTTTTATTTTAATAGAACCTGCAATTAACATCATGATTCGTGGCTTAGACCAACGAGTCATGAAGTCAATCATGCTTCATGTTCCTTATGCAGTTCAATTTATGTAGGGTCAAGACTTGGTATTTTCACTTGACCCTGGTTCACTTTACACTAGGTTTACAACTCTTTCGACTGTTTCCATGGGTCATAACTTCCAATGTAGAGGAAAATTACTAAGTTTCTATCACAGATTGAATTCAAACATCGAATATAATTATTAGAATTGCAGTGAATGGGTATTCCAATTGTCTAAAAGTTAAACATATAATAGGCTACTCAAACTTTGCTCTTAGTCAAAATTAGAGTTGTTTGAGAGGTTGGCGGAAAAACAATTCAGGATTTTATTTTTGAAGTGTAATAGAATTACAGTACCCGCAGCCTTAGGTGGTGTAAAGTACTCGAACCAACAACCCTATTTAGTTAAGCACAATAATTACAATGTAACTATCCTACTCATCTCATATCAAATATAAAAAAATCAATCTTCCTCCATATTTTGTATGCATAATTTTTTTATTCAATGTTATCACAATGTTGATCACACAGAACCTTAATAGCATATTCTCATGGATTTTGAACCCTAGGGGTAATGCACAGATTGGCACCCAATTTGTGTATATCAAATCAAGAATATAATTGGTGTTATAGGGTTCTGACATTGCAAATAAAGATCATAAAATATTCGAACCCAATGGACCCAATTCAGAAAAAAAATCCTAAATCATAGGAAAATTGTAATAAATTACAAGAATAAAAAAATATTCTTGTGTTCAAACTATTGGAATGCATAGTGCTTGAAGATGAGTGTGAATTGTTGGAAAGTGATTTCATAGTGATTTGTTAAGTGTGGCTTTATAATGATGTGAAACGAGTGTTATGGTTGATGGAGGAGGTGGAGAAGTTAAAGTGACAGTTGTGGAGTGATGAATGTGGGTTGCTGTTACTTGTTTTTTCTATTAAAGGGAGTGATTGAATTAGATCAATTTTCCTTAATTTTCCAAAGGATCGAGTGAAACCCCCTTTTTGAGTGGATCGGGTGAAAGGGATTGGAGTTTGGGTTGGGTTGGAATTTAAACAATTTTAGTTCTGAAGAACCCACGACTCATACCATAACTTATGGCGTGAAGTCACAAGTCATAATGCGTAAGGTACAAATTTTGAAATTTAAGAAACTTTCGTGGGTCTATTTTAGTTAGCCATGAGTCGTGTCCTATTAACACGACTCATAAATCGACTGGTGGGTTTCATTTTTTCCTTCTAAGTACCTTGTCTTCATGAATGCACATATGATTCATTAATTTATATCACGAGTCTTTTGTATGTTTGTGGGAGCTCAACCGAGAGATTTGTTTCTTTTGGGGATCGAGCACTATAATTAGGATCATAAGTCGTGGTATGATTCCATGAATCATGGGACTAATTGTGGGGTGAGCCCTCAAATTTTCAGCAGTTGTCCAGGAGATCACAACTAGGACCATGAGTCATGATATAATTGTGTGATTCGCCTGTATACTTGAGGTCCTAGCCTTGCTAATTTTTTATTCCTTCCTTCCTTTTCTAAATATGTTCATATATATACACACTAAATAAACCATGAAACCATAATGAAAATTTTATATATTACAAGTACAATATTAGGTTGCCTCTAAAGAAGCACTTGATTTAACGTCGCGGCACGCCGTGGTTATCGCAATTAGTCAAACTTCATTGAGATAAACCTTTTCAGCTGTCTTTACTTCATTCGGATCTCCCCAATAAAGCTTTACACATTGTCATTTAACTTTGAACTGGATCCTATCTTTACCTTCAAGGTCAATAGCACTATGTGAAAATACTTGCACCACAACGAATGGTTGGAAACACCTTGACTTCAACTTACCATGAAACAAGTGAAGTCTAGAATTGAACAACAAGACAAAATCACCCGAACATAATTCTTTCTTCTTTCTTTGAAATCTTTTGGTTAGGGTACAATTTCATGTTTTTTTGTATAATGCAACACTTTCATTCAACTGATCAAGACTCAAGTTAAAAGGCATTCAAATCTAAATTGAGCTTTTTAAGTGCCCACAGTTGCTCCAATTCAACTGGAAATTGACAAGCTATCCCATAAACAAGATGATATAGAGACATAACTATGGGGGTTTTGAATGCTGTCTAGAGTGCCCACAGAGCATCATCAAGACTTGTTGACTATTAGTTTGGTTTGCATTTACAAACTTATATAGGATAATCTTGATTTCCCGATCAGATACTTCAACTTGCCCGCTCATCTGAGGATGATAAGGTGTTGACACATTATGCTTGATACCTTGCTAGAAGGTCACTAAAAATATAGTTTAAAAATGTGAACCATCACGCTAATGATTGCTCGAGGGGTGCCAAAATGGGAGAAGTTGTCATTTTTAAGAATATTTTAACACCCTTTCCTTCATTGTTTGGAAGCCAACCGCCTCTACCTATTTTGATACATTGTCTACAATAATAAGAATGTACTTTATCTCATATGAACTCAAGAATGGACCTATAAAGTCAACACCTTATACATCAAACAATTCCACCCCAAGGATGGAATTTAGAGGAAACTCATGTCTTTTTTATATAGCACCAAACCTCTGGCACAGATCAAAAGCCTTCACAAATTCATGTATTTCTTGATGAATGTTGGGAAAATAATACCCACACTACAAATTTTTTTTTACATGTTTTATGCTACTATGATGTCCCCAACAAGGGATGAATTACACACTTCAAGAATACTCAGCATCTTAGCCTCAAGAACATACTTCCCTAATATGTTGTCAGCACAAACTCAAAACAGGTAAGACTCATCCCATAAGTACCTCCTCACATCATACAGGAACTTTTTTTTTCCTGGTAAAAGTTCAAGTCTTCATGGATCAAATCACTAGTCAAAAAGTTGGAAAAATCAGTAAACCAAGTTACCAAATCATGTGAAGTAGATAGAAACTGCTCATTAGGGAAAGTAGTATCTATTTAAAGCTTCTCAACCAACTTTTCTACTGCCTTTAGTATGGATGGATGGTCAGCTACTTGGTTGTTATCCTCTTTCTGGTCAATCACCTCAAAATCAAATTCTTGTAAGTGAAGAATCTATCTAATCAATTTGTGCTTTGCATTCTTGTTTGACACTAGATATCTTAGTGTAGAGTGGTTTTTATGTACAATGACTTTGGTTCTCAGAAAATATAATCTAAAACTTTTAAGACCAAAGACTACAACCAATAACTCTTGTATGACTTTGTAGTTCTTATGTGCTGGATTTAGTTCTTTCTTATCATAAGAAATAGTAGAAAATATTTTTGTGCCTCTGGCCCAGAAATTCTCCTAACATCAAGACGCTAGCATATTACATAACCTCGATTGATAGAGACCAATAAGGAGCAATAATGATAGGAGTCGAAATCAACTTCTCTTTCATACACTTAAAGGCCTTTAGGCATGCATCACTGAAAATAAATTTTACCTTATTCTCAAGGAGCTTCCATAAAGGATGTGTAATATTTGAGAAATCCTTAATACCTTCTATAAAACCAGTAAGGCCCAAAAAACTTCGAATGCCCTTCACAAATTTTGGTGATGGAAATTTTTCTATAACCTCAATCTTAGCCCAGTCAACCTCTATCAAAAATCTTGAGACCGAGCATGAGACATTCCTTTATTATAAAATGACTCTTATCCCAATTAAGCACTAGGTTTATCTCCTTACAGCATTCTAAAACTTAAGCCGAATGCTCCAAGAAAGAATTAAATGAATCCCCCACCATAAAAAAATCATCCATAAAGACATTAATAATCTTCTCAACCATGTCACTAAAAATAGACATTATGCATCTTTGGAATGTTTCAGGAGAATTGCATAACCCAAATGTCATATGTCTGAAGGAAAAAATCCCGTAATGGTAAGTGAAAATTGTCTTTTCTTAGTCCGTCGGGGCTATAGAGATCTAATTATTTCCCTGATAACTATCAAGAAAACAATACCACCCTCTGCCAGCTAGTCTATCCAGTATCTTATCTATTCAAAAGAAAGTGATCCTCTAGGTTCATGCATTTTAGATGTTTTTAGTCCATGAAAATCCTATTGCCCGTGACTGGTCTTAGCAGGATCAAATCGTTATACAGAAACAAAGTTATTCCACCCTTCTTCGGCATAAACTAGATCAAACTTACACACTTTCTATCATTATTTTGGTACACCAAGCTTGTATCAAGCCACTTTATAATCTCTTTTTTACCACTTCTTGCATAGGTGGGTTTGGTTCGACTAGTGCTCAATGATAGGAATATTGTCCAACTCCATTTGTATTGTCTGCAATAGTCCAACCAATTGACCACTTAAATATACGTAACACAATTATTCCTCAATCCATGGGTACAACAAGTCATCTACAGTGATGATCTATAAATTATTTTTGACCCTCAGGAAATCATTTATCAAGTGAGGAGGGAGATCCTTAATCTCTAAGGTTGGTGGCTTTTTAATAGATCGTCTGGTCGGGGAAGTTTCTCTACTTTTCAAATCAAGGTATAACTTCCTTGGTGGGTAAGAGTAAGTACCCACGCCATATATTTCATTCTTAGCCTTATCATATTCAGCAGTTCCATCATCACCAAAATTCATATCACTGCAGCTAGAGACTCCATAACATACTGCTCCTCAAAGGGTATCCCATCATCAATAATAATGGTGTCAATTATAGACACAAAGCTTATGTATTTAGAATGCTTCATTGATCCTCAAACATTAAAATTCACTTTTCCATTGTTCAATCTAAATTTTATCTCCCATCTCTTTATGCTAACTTGTGCTCTCCCAGTGTTAAAAATGGTCGCCCTAAAATGATGGGCACCTCAAAATAAACTTTTCAGTTCAGGATCACAAAGTCATATAGAAATACAATATTTTTCACTTTCAGTAGCATATTCATATAAGATATCCACATGCCTCTTCACAGTGCAATCTTCCATCAAAAGTTGTATTGTCGTGGATCTAGGAGCTCCCAAGCCTAATTGTTCGAATATAGCAGTGGCATCATATGTATTCTAGTACCAATATCACACAAGGAATTTGCAAAGTTGAACATATCAATAAATCAAGGAGTAGTTAAGCCCTTCTTCTGTACCAGAGAATATGAAGCATTGCACTACAATGGTGTAAATTGTCTACCGACTCGTAACTGACAGTTCTCTTTTTGGTGACCAAATATTTCATAAACTCTGTATATATTGGCATCTAATCTAGTTCTTCCACCAAATAGATGTTCATATATAACTTTTTTAATATATTCATGAACTTACAAAATTTTCCATTTTTTGTTTTCTTTTTCAAGTGCTGTGGGAAGGGTGGTGGAGACCTTGCTATAGGTGTTACAAGATTTGGGATCTCCTTTTACTTCCTTTTGTTAGCATCAGTCTAATAGACATCAACATGACACTTTTGATCTCCAATGCTGCTTTCTCAACCTTAACTATTAACTCATCAACTTTTCCTCCTCATCAACATCAGCTGCAACTGTATCTTTTTTTGAAGCATCATTAACCAGCATTAGTGGATCAGTCAAATCTTTCTTGCTTCGAGTAGTGATGTCTAAGAAATGACCATCATTTCTTTAATTGTTAACAATATCACTAGGTAAGGAATCCCTCTACCTCTGATTTGTAGCTACAAATAGATGTCCTATCTTTTGCTCAAGTCTTGTAGCCCTATCTCTACCAGCCACAACATTGACATTCTGAGCATCCTGAGTAAATAACCCTATCATATTCTTGGTGATAAATTAAATCTTAGTTTTCAGTTGAGCCACATATTGATTACACTCCTCTTTTTTTCAGTGATGATCAACAATCATCTATGATAATAGTGGCTAGGGGCTATCTTAGCATCTATGGTGTGTCAGGATCTATTGGTCTTTGTCATCTTATCAAGTATCTGGATAGCTACATAATATTAGGATCTATCAGAGAGCATCTAATAATATGTCTGCTACAGACTTGTTCATAGAGTTCAAGGACTAGTAGAAGCTCTGTGGAAAAATAATATTAGTCACCCCATGATTTGGGAACTTCTTCAACTTCTTATTAAATCTGATCCAAGCCTCATAAAAATCCTCTCCTATGATCTATTTGATGTTTTTATCTCATCTCTCAGCTGCAAGATACTTGATGGTGGAAAGAACCTCTTAATAAAAGCTTCATGAAGCTGGTCTATTATGAATTGATGCATTGGGTAGATCATTCAACTATTTGATTGACTACCCTATTAGAGAGAAGGGAAACAACTTGATTTTGATAGCTTCTTGGGATACTCCAGGCAATCTGTAGGCTGAGAAAATTCCAATAAAGTTAAGGATATGAATATTCAGATTTTGGCCTGGTATGCTATTGAACAACCTTTAAATGTTCATCAGATGTATCATAGTCTTTGTCACATTGAACTTAGTATTACCCTCAATAGGAGGTACCACTATGGCTCCAGTAAATGTATCTACTTTAATCAGAGGTTCTCTAGTTAAAGGAACAAGCATCAGTGAAGCATGAAAGAGTAAGGGTGGGTTTGATTGGTGAGTATGATTAAAGTGAATTTCCTTTGGTTTTTTGTAGCCTCAGGGTCAGCTAGGAGTTTTGATTTATCCCGAGTTTCAGCTGTAACTCATTGAGTAGAGTCATGTCGATCATCTAGTTACCATCATCATTATTAGTTGGATATTGATGGTTATTATAGAGTGGATTTTGAAGATGAATTAGTCCCTAAAGAAAAAAAGGAAAAGTAAAATTAAGAATGAACAAATAAAAGTTAAAATAAGTCTAATAGACTATTGCTAAGTCGTATTCCCCAAAAATGGTGCCAAAATTTGATGCACCCAAACTTACACCTCAATAGCATCTGCTGTTTAAATATGGAACCCAATAAGGTTGGGGTTGATCCCACAGAAAATATGACATGAATTACGTTTTGTAAAGAGTCAGTCAACTTATGCTTGCTATCTCCGAGGGGGGAATAAACTATAACTGTAAACAAAGTGATTTTTCTAGACTTATAAAATCACCGTGTTGATTGATTATGATAATTAAGATACTAGGTTTGCATTTCCCATTATTTCATAACTTACTAGGTTTTATGAATTGATAATCTATTCCAGTGCTCAGCAGGTATGCTCTAACAAGTCAGGTTTTCCTAAATGCCTCTCGACCCTATTAGATGAATATCACTCTTCTCCTCTTAGTCTATTATTGTTTTACATACTAACCTTTGCCGTGCGACCTCAGATAAACTATCCCCTTTATGGCTTAAGTTATTATATGAAGGTTGGTAGCTTCAAATTTTTGTTGTTTATTCTCTTTCCTATTTTCTATCTCTCTCTTAAGAAACTAATCCTTAAGGAAAGTTTTAACATTTCAAACCATTAAAAAGCAAGCAACACAAAGAGAATAATAATACACGTATGCACACTAGTTTAGAATTACGAAGTACTTTAACCTAGTTTGTTAATTCATCATGATTCCCAAAATCCTAGTTATGGTATTTAGCTACTTACGATCATGGTAATAATATCAAAAATTTGTAACAGAATTCAAAATAATAATACTTACAATAAAAGAATAGTTAATCAAAAGAATAATAGTGATGAACTGATTAAAACTTTGAATAAGTTCAAGAACTATAAAGTAGTATTCTCAATGTATCACCAAAAATACCAAAAACGTTGAACCTTCTAAATAAAATCCTATGTAATGTATTTATAGAGTCTACAAAACCTATCCTAAACAAAATAGGAAAACTTCTTTAGCAAGCTTCCCACAAGTTGTTACAAAGGAGTCACAACTCGTGGTCTTTTGAGTTACAACTTGTGCTTTCAAAAAGTCTCAATTATGGATTTCTAAGAGTCGTCGTATGACTCGTGGTGTTCAGTTATGAATCAATAAAGTGTCTTGTAGGTTGGTCTTTGGTATTTTTCACATTCTCTATTTATCTTTCACGAATATACAGACGACTCAGTGACTACACGTGTCTTTAAGTTATGATTCATGGGAGATCTTATGGTCAAGTTTTTTCAGATTTTATCAATGTTCTATTTTCTAGATTCATAACTTATTAGTACAAATCATGGTATCAAGTCACAACTCATAACTCGAGTCATGATATCAACCTTGAAATTTCACATATTCCATATCTAATTCCACGAACAAACAGTATGAGTCAATGATGGGATCATGACTCGTATAATTATCCAATGACTCCAATCCAATAATTTTCAACATTTTTTCTCTTTGTGCTTCAAAAACTTATTTTCCAGCAACAAACATGCAAAAACACATCATAGCTATAAAACATGCTTTGAAACATACAATATCCCTTATTTTAAGTGTCAAAAGTTCCATAAACTAACGACACATCACCTGCTAAATAAATGCATAAGAAATCCTTTAGTCATCATTTTGGTTAAGGATATTGGGATCAAGGATAGCTTATCATATAAGGAATTCCAATTGATATTTTAGACAGGCAAGTTCAAAAGCTAAGGAATAAGGAGATTTCTTCAGTCAATGTTTTATGGTGGAATCAATCTATAGAAGGTGCTACATGGGAAACACCAAAGAAGAGGTAGATATGATATTCAAGTAACCTCATCATTTCCCTTCCATTACTAAATTATATCAAGTTAATAAAGTTTCTTCATTTTAATTTTTTTTCAGTTCCATTCTCTTATGTTAGCTTTATTATGTTACTTTTGGTATTCATGCCATGATAGTCATGTTTATCCATGTTTAGCTTCAATTTAGTCAAGTAACCAATACATGCTCACTTCAGACTTAGAATTCAATTTTTCTCTGTTATCTTACTCTTATTCCAAATTTAGCCTTCATTCAATGATGAATGACCCCAAGGGAGAGATATTGTAGTAACCCATACATTTCTTACTCTTAGGATCATAGTAATAGATCAACACTCAGAGAAAATTTCAAAATTTAATTATGTCCAGGACCATAAAGTGTTTTACGTGTTGTGGAACTCGTCCATGAGTTGTGGAGTCCATAATGGAACCAGCTAGTAAACTCTAAGGTTTTGATATATCAGTCCACAAGTCATGGAATGGGTTCACGAATCAAATACTAATTTGTGGAAATCAAAGGTCAAATTTTAGGTTTTTTAAAGGCATTCCAGGATTGGTAGTATGAGTCGTGGAATTGTTGCACAACTTGGAACATAGGAGTTGAATACAATTCCTAAAATTAGGAAATTTGGTCATTTGGTTCACGACCCATTATGTGACTCGTGCAATGGTAGTATGATTTGTAAGACCTTTTATAAAACCAAGTACAGAACTCAAACTTTTCCAGTTAAGTTCCACAGCTCGTTTCATGGTCCGTGAACCCATTCATGGAAAGTGCCTAATCTACTTTCAATCAGTTTTTCTAAGGGATTTTTGGTGATTTATTATTCAGTAAACCTTAATAATACATTATTTTAAGCTCTTCTGGGTCAATAGAAATACCCAACACTTAGAAAATATTTCACTTCTTTTCCTATTCTCTGAACTTCAGTAGATTTAACTTTCTGACTTCTCTCCAAAAGCTTCTACATAAATCCTCAAGTTCTTGCAAGTTCTTCAGGGATAAATCCCTACTAGGTACACTTGTTATTCAATAGTGAAATCCTTTCATCCCTACTTCAAAAACTACTTCAAGTTAGTATTGAATTGTTTAGAACTAGGGTTATTTACTTGATTTTCATGATTTATGCATGAATTGCTTGACAAATTATGAAATCTAGGAATAGTTACATGTTATCCTAAACTAGATTCATATTTCCATGAATTTATGATTGTACTCCTATTTTATATTTTTTCATGTTATATTTTAAGAATTGGTTATTATGAACCCTATGAAAAAGAATTACCTCAAGTGTCATAATTTATATGATTTGACATGATATTCATGGAGAAGCAAGATCAATAAGTTGACAACTATTATAATCCTAAGTGTACATGCGGAGAATTATTTAGCACCAAAAGTATTACTCCTCAAACTATGTACCTGCATAGGTTTAAAATATACCTAGGTGTCCTAGAACAAGTGGTTTACCCAATTGGAATTCATGATCAATCATCCCATGTTCAGTTTTCCACTATACCCTGGAAAGGTATAAAGGGACTTTTCCAGCATAGGCCTAGAACGTTGGATGTTATGGACGCTCATGATATATGTCGGTTAAGAGAAACTCCCAATTTATTCTAAATTAAACTACTTTATTTTATTATAGCATGATGATTACAGTTCAAACATATTTTCAAACATGAATACAGCTTTATGATAAGATTACATGATTTACTTACTTCAGTTTCTTGATTCATGATTTACAACTCACAATACTTATATGTATATTTTATGTTATTATTTATTTATCCTGTATATGTACTGACTACATTTTGCACTACATAGATTTAGGTGATTGAGACCAGAGTTAAGCTATTTCGCATTCGATAGCTCCAGGTTGCAAGATAGTTGGTGAGTCTTTATCTTTCGAGGTAACATATTTATAAAGTTCCTCCTATAATTTACATTTATTTTGTTTTAACTATTAATTCAGAGTTACCTAGGGGTTGTCCTAGCAACTCTTCGAATACTATGTTAGAGGTTTTTATATAACATTAGAGCATTCAACTTAGTTTTAGATCCTTCACTAGTTGACTTATTTGGAAATTGTATTACTATTCTTTCACGACTTGGCCTAGTTTAGTTTATGCTTTCGCATAATCCATTATTGTCCCATCCTGGAGTCACTCTCTAGGCGGGATCAACATACTTAGCTACTAAGTCACCTTATTAGCTTTAGATGAACCACTTGGACAATGCATTGCAATATAACTTTGTCGCAGAGGAATTAATATGTAATGGCCCGCTCGATCATTTCCTTACATTTCATCTTTTCCTGTGCTTAGAGCTGCTTGGTAGTTGCCCTGAGTCGTTGCTATTTAATTTGAGTTGTTGAGCTATGGGGCCCACTCCCCGACCCAGGTTACTAATTTCAACATGGGTCTTATTATGCATATTTTGACCCATAGGCTTGTAATTTGTAGGTTTTGGGTGATATCAACCATGTTGGAGCTTCGGATTCACTGTGCATGCACTTCGAGGATTTTCACCGGTATTCAGTAGGCTAGGTTTATTTTGTGAATTGTAGAATTGGTTGATGTTATTATGCTTGTGATATGGCTAGTAGTATGGGCCGAGTTATTTAGGTTGATCCTTGTTTCTCTATTGATATTCTTGATGTTTTTTTCTGGGGGCCCATAAGAGGGCATAGAGGGTGAAGGGTAGTATGCTGGGTACTGGCCACTGAGTGGAGGCCACTAAACTTGGGAACTATTTTAGCTATTATGCAATGAGTGTGATGAGGTGAGCTCTTAGCTTGTGGCCTTTGGCCGATCCTATGCTCCATTTACTTTCCATTTTTATTGTTATTTGTTTTATTATTACTGCTGTATTGATACTCATACATATACCTACTTTTGATCTAGATACTTGGCAATACGTTGTGAGGGAGAGGCCTATTATTGACACTGATAGGGAGTGTGTGTCTGATGATGTTATTGACACTGATAGGGGGTGTGTGTCCGATGTTGTTATTGACACTGATGGGGCGTGTGTCCGAAGTTGCTTTTTACAATGGCAGGGTGTGTCCAATGATGTTATTGACACTGACAGGGTGTGTGTGTCCGATGTTGTTATTGGCATGACAGGGGGTGTGTGTCTGATGTTGTTATTGGCATGACAGGGTGTGTGTGTCCGATGATGTTATTGACACTGACTGAGGGTATGTGTCTGATGTTGTTACATGCACTGACAGGGGGTGTGTGCTCGAGGTTGATACTATTCTACTTTACTTTCCTGCATCCCTGTGTATTTCTTTAGGTATAGTGTGTGCTCACCAGGCTTAAGGGGGGAGTCACAGTGGGTTTTACTGTGTTGTTTATGCCTACCAGTAGGATGGGGTGCCAGGTAGGTTATGCTGTGCTGTTTGTACTTACGGTGGTATGGTACGCTGGTAGGTTTTGTGTGTTTACTTTTTATTTCACATTTAGAGGTATCCTTCTATTGGATCCCAATTCGTGGTTCTTGCATATATGATATCAAGATTAGTGGAGTTTGACTGAGCTGGAGCACATGTATGTTTCCTTACTTTGTTTCAGGTTTTGAATTTTGGATTCCGTAGTCTGTATCTACCATGTGTAGTTCCTGCATTTCTACACTGGTACGTTCGATATCTTACTCTTCTTCTTATTATTAGTTTTATTGCATTTTTTACTATTTCTTTACTTATCAACCTATTTTACTTCCTCTCTTTATTACACGAATTATATTTTAACCCCGTCGACTGATGATGCCTACTAGGTACTTGTTTGGTACTAATGCTGCATTTTTGTGTCTTTTTTCATGGTGTAGATACTGGCAGGGGATTAGCGATGGCGTGATCATATGGAGTAGACCTAGTTGATTTATGAATATTACGGTGAGCTTTGATGTCCAAGACGACCAGGATTTCCTTGACTCTGGCTTACTTTATTCGGTCCACAGTAGGCCCTGCATTGTATTAACTATTACAATGGATTTTTTTGTATCTTTCGCTTATTCTGTAGTGTAGCTCCATATGCCACTAACACTAGGTTTTGGGATTTGGATTTGGGTTTTGTATGATTCCCTGTTGGCTTTCATTTTTCTAATTTATGCGTTTCTTTGCTGCTTTGGTTATTTTGAAAGGTTATAGCCCATTGCGCGTAACTCCAGGATATAGGGTTGGGCTTATTTATAGGAGGGTTTTAGATGCCATCATGACTTGAGATTTTGGGTCGTGAGGAAATAAAGAAACTGATATATCAGGCAAATGAGTCACCAGGGCAC
>JBDJHY010737686.1:1870-15602 GCA_039654485.1 Withania somnifera | reverse complement strand
TGCACTTAGTTAGTATACTCATCTACAATCTTAATCAATACGTGGACCTAAATCCTTCCATAACTTTATCGAGAGAGAGTCAATTAAATACAAGTCCCTGTGGGTTCAACATCTAGCTCGCAAGAGCCACTATATTACTTGTATGATTACGTACACTTGCGTGTGCGTTAGGACGCAACAGACAGCAACGCTACCTATGCTATACAAAAGCCCACACCTAGAGGTAGATTTTAGTTCAAATAGAATATGGTGTATTTATTGCACACTAGCGGGCAATTCACTAGACTTTCACATGAGGATCCAAAGCAGCACATTTAGAATTTCTCTGAGATTAGTGATTCTTATATTCCAGAGGGAGTTTTACTAGATTATGTTAGACTCGCTTTGTCTCCATTTTCCTTTATGGATGATGCAAATAGGTGGATTGCTGCAGAGCCACTAAATGCCATTTCCACTTGGGAGGAATTGACAAGGAAGTTCTTAATTCATTTCTTTCCATCTTGAAAACAGCAAAGTTGAGGTGTGAAATCTTGAGCTTTAAACAGAATCTTGGCGAAAGTCTCTACCAAGCTTAGGAGAGGTTCAAAACATTTCTCAAAAGTTTCCCTCACCATCAGCAGTCTAATGAAGTGTTATTGCATATTTTTATTGAGGCATTGGAACCAAATTCCAAAATATTACTTGATTCATCAGTAGGGGGACAGGCCTTGGAGAGAACTTATGATAAGATGTATGCTTTATTGAGTAGGATTTCCACAAGTAATCCATACTGGAGTGAAGATGTATCAAGAACTAGTGGGGAGAAAAATATTGCAAGGCTCATGGAATTAGAGGAGGTTACGGCACCATCAGCACAATCTCATTCCTTCAGAATATATTTGCTCAAGCTTTCGAGCAGCAACAACAGAAGGCTACAGTGAATGCAGTCCAATCTCAGGCTGCTAATTCATATGAGAAATGTGATGGAGGTGATCATACTTCTTATTTATGTAGGTCCATTCCTGATTTAGTTAACTTTATGTGTAATACACAGAGAGGAGAAGGCTAGAACTATTATGGTAATACTTACAATTCAATCTACAAAAGCCATCCAAACTTCTCTTGGGGTGGCAATCAGAACCAACTACATCAATAGGGTCCAGGCCAGTAAACAAATAAATAGCCAAATTAGCAATAGGGATCCAAGTTTAATTAGAAGAATTATGGTAATACATAGAATGAAAGCCCAATAATATTATGGAAGAGATGCTTAAACAATTTCTTGAGGTCCAGGCATGCAATAGTGAGAAGCTAGCTATGCTGGAGGTAGACATGAAAAATGAACAACTAAAAACTCATCAATTGGAAAGGCAGATGGAACAAATAGTTGTTTAACAAAATACGAGGCCCCAAGGGGGTCTTCTAAGAAACACAGACCAAAACCTAGGACAAGTAAATATAGTGACAACAAGAAGTGGGTTGCAGTTGAAGAAGTTAGTGCCCATAAGGCACGTTAATCAAGCAACGAATTAGAAAGTACCAATGATGATGTAGATAATAGAAAGGCAAAAGACACTACGTCTATGGGAGTAGAGCTGTTATGAAAACCATTTCCTTAGAGATTGAGAAAGCATAAAGAAAAAGAGTGGTTCAAAAATATATGCAATCACTAGGGCAGTTCATATTAACTTGCCTTTGGTTTATGTTTCGCAGAGAATTCTAAAATATGATAAGTATGAGAAGGACATTGTGACCAACAAAGATCGCTTCACTGGGCATGCCACAGTATCTCTCACTTAGGAGTGCACATCGCATATTCAGATTAGATTACCGACTAAATAAAAAGATTTGGTTAGCTTTACTATTTAGATTACTATTAGCCAGGCTCTCAACGTTTGCTGGTTATGGGATTTGGGCACATGTATCAATCTCTTGCAACCTTGCTATTTCAATCAAATGGATATGGATAATCCTAAATCCATGACAATCATTTTGTAGTTTGCTAATCGCTTCTTAGTCAGACCTCTTGGTATAGTGGAAGATATGATGGTGCAGGTGGGATCATTGAAATTTATAGTGGAATTTATTTTTCTAAATTTTGAACTAGATCTGAAAGTCCTATTGATTTTGGGGCATCTATTTTTGGACACTTTTCATGCTTTGATTTATGTGGCTTCCTCACAACTAACTACGAGGGATCATGATAAAATTAAAATATTTAATGTTTACAAAGCCTAGAAGTTACCAGCAATATAAGAGGAATTGTCTGTAATTATAGTGTTTAATGTAGAGAATGAAGTGCCATTGCCTGTTACTAGTGATCTGCTAGCAAGAATAATTATGGGTCAAGAAACTGAGGGAGATGATAAAGCTTATAAGATGATCCAAATATTAGATATTGATAGTGTCTATGCAAAGAAAAAAAATTATGAGCCACTGAATAGGCCTCGTAAGACCCCTTAAAATCCATTTGTTGAAGAAGCTCCAAAGTTGGAGTTAAAAGCCTTGCCTAGCCATCTTAAGTATGCTTTCTTAGGCAAAGGCGAGACTCTACCAATTAAAATATCTTCCAAATTGTTCAAGGTGTAAGATACTGAGGCTCTAGAAGTGTTAAACAAAAGGAAGCACGCTATTGATGGAAAGGGTCTGATATTCAAGGCATCGGTCCTACATTCTGTATGTATAAGATTTTAATTAAAGATAACTATAAACCGAGAGTACAACAACAGAGGCGATTGAATCCACCATTGAAAGAGGTGGCGCAGAGAAAAGTAATAAAATGGCAAGATACAAGAATGTGTTTCCTATATACAACAACAAATAGGTCATTCTAGTGTAGTGTGTTCCCAAAAAGAGAGGCATGAACATGATGACTAATAATAAAAATGAGATACTTTCTACTCATACATTCACTGGGTGGAGAATCTATATGGACTATCATAAACTTAATGAGGCAACCCACAGAATCATTATCTCATTCCATTCATGGATCAGATGTTAGATAAACTTGCGGGTTAAGATTATTTCTTCTTTCTGGAAAGATATTCGGGTTACAATCATATTTCCATAGCTCCTGAAGATAGAGAGAAGACTACCTTCACATACATGTTTGGTACTTATGCATTCAGGTGCATGCCCTTTGGGTTGTGTAATGCTCCTAAAATCTTTTAATAGTGCATGATAGCTATTTTTAGTCATATAGTGGATGACTTCTCAGTTTATGGTGATTCTTTTGAAGTTCGTTTGCTGAATCTGGATAGGGTATTAGAAAGGTGTGAAGAAACTCACTTGGTACTTCTTGGTTAAGAAAGGCATTGTCTTGGTCATAAGGTATCAAAGGTTGGTTTTGAAGTTAAAAAAATAAAAAACTAACATGATTTCTAAGTTACCACACCTTTTCATAGTTAAAGGGGTGAGGAGTTTTCTGGGGCATGTAGGGTTCTATTGAAGGTTTATTCGTGACTTCTCAAAGATTTCTAGGCCACTGTGCAAATTGCTTGAAAAGAGGTGAAATTCGACATCTCAACTGAGTGCTTGAAATATTTTGAACAACTGAAGAAGACACTGACTGAATCTCCTATACTCATTGCTCCAGACTGGGAGCTAACTTTTCAACAAATGTATGATGCAAGTGATACTGTCATGGGAGCAATTCTGGGACAAAGGAAGGACAAGATCTTCTGCTCAATTTATTATGCTAACAAGGCTCTTGATGCAGCTCGGGTCAATTATAAAGTCACTGAGAAAGAGATGTTGGCATTGGTCTATACATTTGAAAATTTTAGGGTCTACCTAGTAGGAACTAAAGTGATAGTTTATATTGATCATATTGTAATCCGGTATTTTTTTGATAAGAAAGATGTAAAGCCGCAGTTAATATGGTGGATCTTATTGCTATAGGAGTTTGATGTTGAGATTCACAATGCAAGTTTTTTAAAAATTAGGTTGCTGATCGTCTGTCCAGATTGGAGGATCATTCATATATTGTGGAGCAAAGACATATTAGAGAATAATTCCCAGATGAACAATTGATGAACGTATCGATACAAAAGCTGCCTTGGTATGAAGATATAGTGAATGACTGGTGAGTGGGCGTTTTCCATAAGGAGCCACTAGTTAGCAGAGAAAGCGGCTAAGTTACAACTGTAGATTTTATTTCTAGGATAAACCATTCTTGTATAAGGAAAGACTAGATCAGCTTATCAAAAAGTGTGTGACAGAGTGCGAGATAAATGATATTCTGGATAAATTCTATGCTTTTCCTTATGGGGAACATCATGGAGGAAAGCGTACTATATTTAAGGTACTTAAGTCAGGCTTTTTCTAGCCTTCGTTGTTTAAAGATGATATTGCTTTTATGAAGAAATGTGACTAATGTCAGAGGATGCGATTAATCTAAAGATGTCACGAGATGCCTTTGAACAATATTTTTGAAATTGAAACCTTTGATTTATGGGGTAATGATTTCATAGGGCCTTTCCCCGATCTCATGGAAATAAGCACATCCTTGTAATTGTGGATTATATGTCAAAATAGGTGGAAGCAACTTCACTACCCACAAATGATGCGAGAGTAGTACTAAAGTCGTGAAAAAGTAGATTTTCACAATATTTGGTACCCCACGAGCTATTATTAATCATGGGGGTCACATTCAGAAATTCATGCTTAAAGGCTTTGCTGAGTAAATATGGGTGTC
Source organism: Withania somnifera (assembly GCA_039654485.1). NCBI lineage: Eukaryota > Viridiplantae > Streptophyta > Magnoliopsida > Solanales > Solanaceae > Withania > Withania somnifera. The sequence continues at coordinate 10,927 of JBDJHY010737686.1, read as the reverse complement.
GCACAAGTTAGCTACTTCCTATCACCCCCAGGCTAGTGGGCAAGTGGAGGTGTCGAACAGGAAGATAAAGTAAATTATCCAAAAGACTGTAAAAGCACAAAGGAAAGATTGGGCTGAGAAGCTTGATGATGCTCTTTGGGCATACAGAACTGCATATAAAACTCCTATTTGTACTTCACCGTATCAACTAATGTTTGTGAAAAAATTTGTCACATTCCAGTACAGTTGGAGAATAGATCTTAGAGGCCTATCAAGAAGTTGAATTTTGACTTCAAGGTAGCCACGACTAAGAGGATATTGCAACTGCATGAGCTTGAGGAGTTTAGGATCAACGCTTATGAGGCTGTGAACTTATACAAAGAGAAAACAAAGAAATGGCATGATAAGAATTTGATAGAAAGATTATTTGAGTCAGAATAGCTTGTTTCTATTCAATTGAAGGTTGAGGTCGTTTCTAGGTAAATTATGCTCCAAGTGGATAGGGCCATTCACGGTTGTAAGTGTGACTAAGCATGCAGCTGTAGAACTCAAATATTAGAAGTCTAACAAAATGTTTTTTGATCAACGAACTAAGGGTCAATCATTATTAGCCCAGTGTTGATCATAGGGTGAAATCCATCGACATGGTGGATACTTGAAATCCAGTGTGGGTCATGCCATGATGTTAAAAAACTGCTAATCGGGAGGTAACCCGTGATTTGTATTGTAATTTTTCGGTGTTTAATTGATTTTGTGTTGATTTTTAGGTACATGGAGGGAGGTGTGAGCGCAATATAGATGATGAAAAAATGTTGAAATAAATTAAGTGTCAATCGATCAAGACGACTATTATGTCGTGATTCAAATCATGATTGACCACTAGATTGCAAAAATTGAATCACAATACACATCACGGCGTAATGCATATCGTGATGCAACTCTAGACAGATGAAATTACATTACAATACACATCATGAAGTGATTCATATCCTGATGCAACTCTGGATAGATAAAAGTTACATTATGATACACATCACGATGTGATGCATATCATGATGTAATATTTTTTAGTGAAAACCTCCATCACAATTTACATCACGTCGTGTTAGATCCGAATTATTCTAGAAAATGGAATTTTCCTTACTGGATCAACCAGACCCAGTTGGGCTATTTAAATACATAACAAAACCCTCATTTTGTCTCACTCTTTCACGTCGTGCAAACCCCTTTCCCCTCTCAAAAATAAAGTCTATTCATTTTTTTCTCAAAAACACTCCATTAGTTTTGAAAGTTCTTCATACTAATGCCTAATATTAAGTGGAGGAATCGTCCAGTCGAGGAGGCAACCTAAGATATTGAGAGTGAGATATGGATTCAGTATCAAAATTTTTTCGAGCCCTCAGGTAACTTCCTTCCCCTTTTTTCCTGCTTTTTTTTTTACTTTCGGAGATAAAAGTCCTTTTTAGTATAGGAGATATAATGACCATTATGATCATATCTATGTGTTATGTGTTGCCTTGAACTCTAGAGTATTTCGGTAGCTTCCTTAGGTCACCTACTGGGACCACTAGTTCAGCTAACTAATAATTCGGTCTAGATTTATCTCACTTTTTCTATTGTAGCTCTTGAAATTAGGTACTTATTGAAATTAGTCAACATTTATTTAAGATGAGCTCGAAACTAAATTCAGACAGTTTCATTTGCTTCAAAACTAGATTTCAGTCTAGGTGGACTCTTGGCTCAAGTCTAGGAGATTTTGGTGTGAGTTAATCTCATTTGATGAGAAAATAGTTAGTTGGCTGTTGAATGGTTGAATTTAGTCAAGATACAATGATCGGAGCATCAAATCATAAATTTAAATGCACTATCAGCTTTGGAATGTCAATTTTGGGTTAGAAAGAATGCTTCTTTGATTAGCAAGCTATCTATGGTGCTTTTTTGGTGTTGGATAATTTTTAGGAAAGTTTTGTAAGTGTTTACATGGTAAACATTTCTCCTAAACAACCTCGTATTTTTATTTTAACTGCTCCATTGAGTCTAGAATGTCGTTCTGGATGTGTTTGCACTATATGTTTATGCTTATCGAGTTTCAAATGGGCCTGAAGGCCCTATAAAAAGTGAGAAATATTACTGTTTTTTTTTTTTTTTTTTTTTGCATTGTAGCACCAGATTGTCCCTTCATTCCTTTGGAAAAACTTCTCCATCCCAGTACTGATGGAACTAAATCATTTTCCCTTCTTTTAGTGCGATCGCACTCCACCAGCGCCAGGTATCTTCTTTCTCTTCAGCGCACCCGTTCCCTCAACGCCAATGATGCTATTGCCTTTGCTTCTCTTCAACTCAACTACACTCTATGGTGCTAAAGGTGATGCCTCCCTTGTTTTCCATGAAGCTCGATTGTACTTTCTTAACTCGATAGCACTAATCCTTGAGGCCCTCATTTGACATGATCGCCCCTTTACCACGATCACGATGAATAGCTTCCACACCTATATATTGTATTTCCTCGATTTTGCAATCATAATTCACACTTCCTTCTCACTTAACTCCAAAATTGCACTGGAAATACATAGTGAGGCATAGCTAAAGAATTCTTGGTGATTAATTCATGATTTCCTCCATCGTAGGTAAGCTTCACTTCCTTGAAACTTTATAAGAATGGTGAATCCCACCATTGATGAACATTAACGGTTAGGAATAATTCTTGGTTATACTTGGTTCCTAGTAGCATTTAGAGGATCGTAATGGTGCATTGGACTATATTTTCTTAGTTATCAACTTCTCTTTGTTGTTTCTTTACGTAACTCTCCTATTTAACCTTTTTAATTTTGTAAAGTTTTGTGTTTTATTCTTCTTATTCCTCAGGCATTTTGAAGCCCAACTCCTACTCAAATTATGTTTATTTTAAAAGCATGAGTTCATGTTGTTGTCAGAAACTCCATGATGAAGTTCATTTTCAGGTCCATCTAGTGGGTCATACGAGATTATTTTAGACCTTATTTTTGGCCTAGTCTGGAATTGGACATAAGTTATATCATGAGCTTTGTCTTCGAGGCTGTTCGGGGGAATTTAACATCAGGCGAGATGATCTCTATGTGTTGCAGCGCTATATTCGCCGAACGACAGGTAGTCTCCTTAGGCTTACACTAGGTACATAGCTTGTATAATTTCTCTAAATAGCATCCGTGGATTGGGAATTACTAGGTCGATACCATGAACCTTGGTCGCTTATTCTCTTTTACTTCATCTCTTCCTTTCTGATGGCGCTTGGTGTAATACAATGCTTTTGACTTAGTATTGGCCTTGCGTTGGTCATAGGGTGACTCTAGAAGTAGTAGAACTTATTGCATGGGTTGGTTTTGGGTTTTTCCATCTGGTTTGGGTTGGTTGTTGTGCGCTACTAGATGTAGCTTAGATTGAGCATGTGCATGGTGTAGGGTAGCAGTAAATATTGCTTGTGTATATGCATTTATACAGTGTGAGCATCGTAAGGTTCAGCTTATGAGAGTATGAATTGAGGCATTGGGCCTGTTATTACCACTTTTTGAGATTACATGGCCTTATAGGCCAGTTTTCATATATCAATGGATAATTTGGACTAAAATTGGTATATTAGGATTTTGCTAATAAATAATAATGACACAAGTTGCTTTTTTACTTTTTTTAGTCGCGGTTGTGGTCCAAGCACTCAATACTTCCTATTCTATTTATTTTAGATTAGTTTCACACCCTGGCACCGGGTATCGTCATTTATTGAGTTTGACCTATCTTTGACAGTCTATATAGCTTTTTGATACTACTTCATGCTTATTGGTCCAGGACTCTATTTCCCTGAGATACTGAGACTAATGGCACTAAGTTGTTGTAACTCTATGGTATGGTGACACTGCATATTGAGTCATTGGATTCCAAGACGTGATCCTCCCTGAGGCTCCGTGATATCAAAATGTGAGGCTTATTGTGACACTAGGAAATTTTGTATGAAGTTTGCATAGCACCATGGACCTTGTTGTTCTTCGGATAGGCACGCTAGAAGAGTAGTCTATGGTAGAGTAGAGGCATTCGGGGAAAGCCATTCCATCGGTCCTACCTATGGGCCTTCGGGTACCAGAGGTGGAGCGAACACAGGAACGGTTGCATCATTGTGTTAATGTTTACTTTATCGCACTTGTTTTTAGTATAAACGCTCTAGTGGTATTGGATGCCGGACGGGTGAGCCTGATTTGTGTGTACTCTTTCATTCTATTATAGGGGCATGGAAGGGTTTTATATCTTCTTTTACTACTTTACATCATGCTAGTAGTAGTTATTGTAATTAAATATTGATCATCTTTACATGGCGGGCTAATTGTACATATTGCTATTTATTATATCCTTCTCTTTTGTACCTTGAGGTTCCTGATACGCAGCCTGTTTCCCATTGGCCTTATTTTCTATCTATCTTGTCTTACTTTTATGACATATTTTCTTTCTATTCCTCTTATTTACTGTGACTATAATTGTTATATGTATAGTGGGCCCTCGAGGCCTACGGGTACTTGTTGTTTTGGCAACTTGTACTCATACTACACTTGTGTCTCCCTGGTGCAGATTTGAGTAATAGTATCCATGTTGGCCTTGTTGTTCGTGCTTCCTTTCCATTTCTTTTGGAAGATATAGTGTGATCTTTGGATGTTCAGCTGTAGCCTGCATCTCATCAGCTTACGCATTTTTCTTTTTTGTATTTCAGAGACGGACCTTGTATTTTGTTGACATGTACCTTGTACCCTTATACCCTATACTTTTAGTGGCTTTGTATCTTTATTGATATTAATACTTGGGAGGTTTATTGATTCTGTGTATGATATATATTTTTGTTTTCTTTCTTTTCCTTCTTTTTGTTTTCCTTATTTATTTTAGTTTTACCTATCCTACTCTCTAAAGTTGCCCATCGTTTACGACTCTGGGCTACAGTGTTAGTACTTTTACCGGTAGGATAGTAGGTGCTATCATGATTCGAGAAATTAGGTTGTGACATAATAGAATTGTCAGAATTCAATTTCGAGTTCATCTTCAAGGAATGTTGATCGGAGTCAAAGATTTCAAAAGTTAAGCATTAAAATAGGGAGATGGACACAACGACCAAAAGAACGATCTGGAAACCAAGAAAATAGTCCTGACTTAGGGTTTCTATAGGAGAGATTTAAGATGCAAGAAAGTGCAAAAAACGTGAAAATGATCAGAAGGGTCATTATATAATCCACTACTATAAAGCCTTTCATCCCCAAAAGTACGAATAAAAAGGGATAGCAAGAAATTGAACTCTGAGATATGATAACACAGACCAAGCTCATTCAGCCACTCAAAAAGGATACGAAGGGAAGGGAACTTTTCCACTGGACCTTGACTCAAGAAACTCAAAAATCACCAATTTCTCAATATCATCAAATTGAAAAGATCATAGAACCATACATTAATGCTAGAACTACCATCGAAGATGAACAAATTCTTCCTAGAATACCTCACACTCAAATGGAAATAACATTGCGATGCCAACTGAAGAAGGAACATGAACAAATGTCCAATAGGAGCTGTAAAATAAAAACTAAACCATATGCCACATCAACAAAGCCTAATGCATAAATCACATAAACAACTCACCATTCGCATTGTAGACTCAAAACCCACCACCTTATCTGGTAGAAGGCATAATAATACTTATAGTAACCTACTTTGAATGATGAACCCAAATATCCCAATGCTAAATGCAACCTTAAACAAGTCCTAGAAAGATTACAATTTGATTACCAGTCTATCAATTACCCAACCTCGACCTGTATCATAATGTTGAAGCTGATAACTGATCTAAGTACCTAGGGTCTGACACAATAGAAAGCAACATCATAATGAACCAATCCACCTCTCAAAGTCTATCTGAACCACCTACTCGGTATGAAGGAACTGAACCATTAGAGTCAACCAAACTAGCTTAATTAGTCAACAGCAACCAAATTCATAACCCATCAATTAGCGAATGGCAAACCAAATGTAGAAAATCCTTAAAAATAAAGGTAAATTTGCTATACATACAAAAGTGACACGACCTCATTAGGAAGATCTATTATAGACCCAAATAGACCTCAACTGAAATCAATACAGATGAAGTATGTAAACAAATGGCCTCACACAATACCAACAAAAAAATATCCACCCTTAGAATTTAGATACGGCCTTCGAACTTTCCAATATTAACTGAACCCATGGTATTATAAAGTGCTTGCTAGTATAAACACTGAAGATCACCCTTACCCCAACTAAAACCTGAATTGGCATAAAAGAAACAACTAGATCAACCCATCCATAAATAACCTATCGAAAATTTGAATACAACAATAGGTCAACAAGGGATTTTTTAGCCGAATAAAAGTTGTCCCACTATAGATTTCCAGTATGTCAAACCCAAACTCTAATTGTTGCTACCAATCTTTGCATAATGACATGGATGATACTCAAAGTGAGCAAGAATCACCTTAAAACCCAACACAAGGAATGAATCAACCTGAAGATGACAGCTTGAATATCATAAGTCAAGAGATATCCTAGATTGAATGAAATGTTGATACTAACTTATTCTCTACCTCAAATCACAATCTCCTAAACTAGAAATGAATCATAGGCTAAATGGACGGTGAACCCGTTTTTATGTATACCCATTCCTCTCCTTGTAACTCGAATACAAAAGTGAACCAAAGGAACAATAATAGGTCGAGAAATATGGATCCCCAACTAAATGAGTCAATAGCAGAATCGAAGACGAAACACAACCTAAAACCATAACCAGTTTACCTCATACCTAACCATTCACTGAAATAAGTACCCTACTAAATCATACTAGTGGATGATGTTTTCTAACCAAGGAGGGTACTTTGATGAGATGAAAAAACCATAAAATTAATTTATTTATTCACGAACCTTATACGGAGAAATAAGACAACCTAATTCAAACACTCCTCAAACCTCATAATACTAACCACATTCATGTTGTGCTAATCTAATGTATTGGAACCAAACATGAAGAATGTCTAGACTCAATATCCAACCCTCACTCAATCCCAAACCTAATATACTAATCCAAACTGGAAATCATACATTAATTGACTATACGATGGATGACCCAGATTCATTAAAATTCTAAAATTCTAAGAAAAGTCAATAATGAGAACAACGTCCTCATCTACTACTAAAGAATCATCTACAGGGAAGCATATAGATTACCACAAGTCTACGAAACCATAACATACTCTGCAGCTGAATCTCAAATTTCTTAACTCAACGACAGTCACGCGGCAAGGTGAAACAGATATGTGTCCTGGTTCCTAGCTCTAGCCTAATAAATTAAAAAATAAAAGATCTCTATTAAATAAAAGGTCATGTAGGTCAGTCAGTACAAATCAGCTACAACTAATTGAATACAGAAACCAAAAAAGGAATGAAGTATCTAATCTAACACTGTGGGTAAAATCTAAACAAGACCAACACAAATACAGGAATACCTTTCCTGCCATATGGCAAGTAAGGGTCCCGAACCGCGCATGTCTAAAGAACCTTGCCATGCTACCAAGAGAATGTCAAAGCATCTTGAAGGTAATGGTCCTAGCGCAACAGTTCAAAAACTCTTGAAGAGAGGGTACCCATATACCCGAAATCACAACAATCCAATCAAGACTATCAAAAATATCACTATCCAAGAATCAAGCTCCTCAATAACTACCAAACAGGATCTAATGGCATAATTCACTACTAAAAGATCAAATACTATGGTAGCAACAAATAATATCACCATCAATGTCTCATTAGCCTAACTCAACGGAGAAAAAGAAAGAATAAACAGATATAGAGGAGAACTAGATATAAAAGTTAGTGTAAAACTAGGGCTGACAAACAATAAACTAAGAAACCAAACCCTGGATCATAACACTGAGGCCTCTGCATCTACATAAACAATAAAAGCATAAAATGTACCACACCCACTACTAAACAGGCACATGTCCTAACCGTCTAAGCCACTAAGCTGAGCACTACCTCTGACCAGTGGCAATACTACCCCAAAAGAACTATAAACTAAACGGACTGATGGTTGAGATAGTCTATGCTGGGGGAAATCTACAACAATATAACCCGTAACCCCACACACATATCATGGCCCATATAATCTAGCCTGGTGAGATAATTTAGATGAACCCATACAGCTACCATAGTCTTTTTCCCTGGAAAAAGTACCACTCAAAGCCTTACCAGAACCCTGCATATTAAGACTATATTGAACCCTATCTAAAGTCTATAAAACTGTCTGAACTGGTGCAACAGGATGATCTCTACCTCAAAACATAGCACCAACTGAATCATCCTCGTGTTGGGGTATCTTATCACTGCCTTCAGATACCTTATGGGATAGACTCTCCATAAACCGCACATGGCCAGCAACCTGAGTGAAGGAATGGAATGTTGCTACCGAAGGCTCTGGTATTAGACGAAGTGGTAAGATCAAACCATCAAGAAACCTCTAACACCTCTCTTGCTCTAAATGGAAGATCATAGAAGTGAACCCAACCAACTCATAAAATCTAGCCTCAACTCAAAGAAGAACTCCTAGACTGCGAAGTACTCCAAGCACCGAGTGATATCTCTACCAGTGGTACACCACTCACTGACCTCAAAATCCTATGAACTATCTTTTAAAGGACTAGCATATCAATAAAACCTATTGGTGATTACTCAGGAACAACATAAGATGGTCTTTCGACCTTAGGTGGCTACTGAACTGAAAAACCCTTGAGCTGAACCTCTAAAGCTTTAAGAGTTATAGCAGCTCTCATGAGGATCGTAGTATGGGCACATTCTCGACCTCGAGATCGAACTCTAGCTTGACTCCCAACTAAAGGTATGACTAAAGGTACGATAGGTTTCCCATCTCCTGCTGCTATCGATGATCATCAATGTGTCATCTGCAGAAGAACGAATAAGAACCAAGGAGATTTTAAGAGATCAACTAGGATTCACAGTTGATATAAACATGAAAAGAGAATGATTTCCTAAAGA
>JBDJHY010737576.1:0-12078 GCA_039654485.1 Withania somnifera | reverse complement strand
TTAGCCTCCAGTGGCTTTTATATTCGATTAGTTCATGTCTCATATAATTTCTATACCTTGGAAAATTATAGTAAACTCTTTCAATATGGGGTTATTATGTTAGATGCCATGTGCTCATATGGTATACATAGGTTAAGAGAAACTCCTATTTTGTTCATGTTTAAACTGCTTTACATTATTATAATTACTATATGACTCTTATAGCATAAGTATTTATTACATCAAGCATGAAATCCAGTTTTATAATATATCTCACGATTTCTTTCACTCAAACTTACATTACTTATTTAAAGCTTACATACATATGTGTGTGTGTGTATGTGTGCATGTGTGTGTGTGTACTTAACTTGAATACCAGTATATTTCAAGTACTGACTATATTTTGTACTGTATCTTTTAATGATGTAGATTAAGGCGAACTCCTAGTTTCGTGACAAGTAGATCAATAGGTTTCAATCAACTATTGGTGAGTTGTCATCCTCTGAGAGCTAGTTGATTATCTAACCTTAGTATTTTCTTTTGTTATTTAGCTTCAATTTTTTAGATTAGTGTGTTGCCCAAGTTCTTTTGAATACACCTCATCTTCAAGGTTATAAAAGAAGTAAAGTTTAGGTTCCTATTGATGTGGCACTCATAGATAGAGCCCTCAAATGCTTAAAATATACATAAGGGCATGAGAGAATCCCATTAGTGCACTCAAGCCTCAATTTGATTCGAAAGCCCATACTTTTTTTTATATGAATTGTGTTGTCGAGCGGAAGCGATGATATGCTCTTATACCCCTTTGTAACTGTAGTATATATGATACCGTTAAGGGAAAGTATGTCTTAGAATATTTGGGAAGTGTTTTCGGGATGTTTTGAGACAAATACTTATATGGTAGAAAGATCTCAAAGCTAAAATTTGAAATCAGATATATAGAGGTCAAAAGTAGGCATAGTTCTTGATTGAGGTATGTATCTAGAGCCATGTGTTTATTCAGTGAGTAATAGGATAAGAAGTCCTTAAGTGTTAACTAAGGTGTAATGAGTTTTTAGTAGATATCATGGTGGTACGTAGAGGATAAGTTGTTGGTTAGAAAGACCTAAATTATGTTTGGATTAAGGAAGGAGTTTATGATGACAAGTTAGCGTGCTAGAAAGGACAAGTATAGGATGTGAGCAAGAGATAAAGAAGTCAGGAATTGGCATATTAGTTATACTTTGTGGTTTTGATGAGAGCACCCTATATTATCCATAAGTTTATGACTTTGGCTTAAATAGATGAGTTACAAGGAATATACTAAGTATAGTAAGGTTTTGAAAAAAGAGATATGTAGACTATGACCATATAAAGTGTATGATTAAGATTAGTTGTTTTGTCATTGACTTTCAAATGACTAGTGTTACATCAATTTGTGATCTAGCAGTATTAAGCTATAGTAGTAATAGAAAGTGGCATTCTACCCATGTTTGGTGTTGAATAATAATCTTGAACTCTAGATGATCACCACAATGAGAGGGATTATAGTATGAAAGTAGTAAATAATAAGGTTAGCCTTTGAATTTGGCCTATTTAGCTTGATATAGCATGTGAACTAACTTTAGTTAATGAATTATGTCGAAGTGTGAGGGTTTAAGTGTACTGATCTTTAGATAAGTAGAGTAATGAAGTATAAGTCATTAAATAGATAAAGAAGCAATTTAAGCACTACACGGATGATGTGTACTTAGAGTGGCATATTATTACATGAGATTTTAGGCTTGTAGATTCCATGTGTCACTAGAATTTAGTATGATCAAGTTATGATTGTGAAAGGTGGAGAAATGTTATTATCATTCATTTATGGTGTCCCTAAGAGCTAATTTATGGGAGTTATGTGTGAGTTAGATGATGTTGAGTCTTTTGATGCAATGATCCTTTTAAAATGAGTGATTAAAGGATTAGATGTATGATGTTAGTAAGATAAAAAGAATTTTAACTTTATAGTGAGAGACTTAGAGGCAAAGAGAAAGTCAGGATTTATTTAAGAAGGATGTCCTAGCAATAATTTAAGTATCTATAGTTGTAGTCTTAAAAGGGAAAGTTAGTATTCATATGCATAGAGATTTTCTATCCCTGAAGATTGGTTGATTCTTGCCTAGTCTAGAGAAGAAGTCCTTGGACCTATAATTTTTAGCTTTTGACAAGGAGGATATAGTAAGGTAAAGGACTAAGTCAAGTCTTGTGTCTAAAATAGTATATAGTTCCAGCACAAAGATATGATCATACAGTGGCCCATTTCTTCTTGTACTTCAATCAGAGATGATACTCTATTCGAGTCTTAGTACCGATGACAAACGAAGTCCAAGCACTAGATGAAAATTTTTTTCAAGCCGTTATCTATGGTTCATTCACCTTATGCATACTTATGGCTATATTCAATTCATATAATGAGAAGGAATCACTTCTTATAACAATCCTATTCGTACTTATGACCTGGATATTCAGATAACTTATGATTAAGATATCCATCTTTTCTTAACTTTTAGCTACACAATATATTTCACGACTTTGATTTTCAAAACCATGCATGCCTCAACATTCATTTATACGATAATCATATTTGTGCCTCTCAGTATGACAAGTCCTATGGACTCAGACCTCAGGATATTTCCCCAAGTGGCTAATTAGACCATGTTATGTCATGTTTATGCTCAGATTGGATTTTCTTTAATTGATCATCTTAAGAGTCTCCTTTCACTAAGCCCAATGTACTTCCATCTAGGATGATAAAGGATATTTATGTAATGCCCAAGAGTCACCCCCTGGGCGCCGTAAGGCATCCTTAGCCACTGAGTTGCCTCAGTAGCCTTGGACGGGCCCTTGACTCATCACGCAGTTCTAAACATTCACCCTCAGTGGACGCAAACAATAAATAAATACAATTTTGGTGGATACCTCACAAGAATAAAAGAAAATTCTTCTGAAATAAATATAAAACTCCAAGTGCAACATCATAATAGCATTGCGTATGAAAGCCTCTAGACTCATTAAGTACTAGGTTGCTAAGACAAGTCCCTATCGAACCTTGTAATGAATGAAATAACTAACCAATAGCCTATTACCAGGATCTAATGATGCCAATAATCCAACGAAGTAAAGTAGTCCCCAAATCATAGGAACTCACAAATCTCTAAGCAGCTAAGAGTAGTAGATCCAATCAACCATAAGCGTGAGGATGGTTGGATGAACCTACATATATGAAATACGTGCAGCATAAGGAAATATGCGATCAGTACATTTGAATATACTAAGTAAGTGGGAAGGTAACATGAAAAGGTAGTAATCAACATGCTAAAAGTAAACAGGTAATAACATGAATAGCTATACAATGCATGATTAAGTGACAGCAACCTTACCAGATCTCACTAGTTAAAAAATTAATAGTTCAAGTAAATCAAGTAGTAAATCTCATTCTTCAATAGAAACAGACCTTCAAATATTAACTCATGACAATGTGGGAGGTTTTGTAACCAATATATAAGTCTATGTGAGCAGTCATGGAATCCAATTTGTGCACGACTGATGGGTGCACTATATCCTGCCACAGATACAGTACTTGCCCGCAACCTATGGATCCAAGGGGCTTCATCCCCATTATCTATATAGATATTTTGGGTTTTTTTTACTCGTATTGACATATTGGTTATATTTTTTTACTCTTACGTAATTCCAAGCTTCATATACGACTTTGGGCATTCACAACATGCTTCTTGAGTATATCACCGGAATTCAGGTAGGCTATAATCTACTTTCTTCAGATTTGTATTAGTATATTATATGTATAGTAAAGCTTCAGCTCGGGGCTAGGATGATTATTCGAGCCTCGATATGCTTATTTATCCGTCCTATGGAGTATTTAGCTGACTTATAGCTTAACTACTTACCCTGGGGATATAATGCCCTATCCGCATGTCTCACACCGACTCTGGACTGTTGTGTGGCTAGGGGAGGAGTAACACCTTTGATGCGTATTTTCATATACGGAATTCAGACCGTAATGAGTTTAGAGAGAGGATTAAACTAGTAATCAGAGCTAAGTAGCTAGCCCCGATGTAGGCTAGTGGCTTTAGAGCTGATCTAGATAGGTTGATTACTTGTGTTCTGTCTGAAATGTTGTGTTTGTGATTGGGATACAGGTGTACTTTGGGCCACGGTAGCAGGGTACATCTATGTTAGACACTCCGCTGCCTTACGCAGTGACCTCATTCTTAGCCGGTCATAGTCATGTTGATAGTGAATTACTTTCGAGATGGTGTTGTACCTAGAAGGAAATGGCTACTTTAGGCAGTTAGAAGCATGGTGTGGTGATATTTTATCCTTGATCCGGAACGAGCCTGGGGTATAGGGTGATTCGCTAAGCTATGATAGATTTGTAGTTCTTTCGATTTATGTGTGTGCTTGGGCCAGTGGCCATTTATGGTACCTCTAGTGCAGTTAGACGAAGTGCGGGATCATGGTGAGACTAGAAGAGACTATGTTTCATGCCATAGCTTGGCATCTATATGATTTTTCAGACAAAGGGGTTGACGAGAAATGGGTTCCATGTACTTATGTTATTGGGTCTGCGTCTATGAGCAGTATGATGCTATTTTACCCCACTAGTTGAGACGATCCCCTTGCAAGTTCTATGATATGGGATACAAATTGTGTGACCGCAGTAGGAATCTTGCTATGATGTGAGTTATGCCTGTATGGCATACTTTGGTCCCACCAAGATATGATATAGAGATTGAGCCCTAGTGTTGGCACATTTGCCTTGATGACTATACTACCAGTGGGCTGGTTACGAGATTTTTCATGCAAGTTCAAGTCCCTTCGATAAACCTTTTCAATCCGGGTCGTTATGCTTAGACCATGAAGCATAGCCCGGGAGAGGGATATATGGGGGAGTAGTGGTATATGGTTCGAGTCCTCCGTGGGTCCTTCTCACTTTGGGACTATCCCAGAGAGGGAACATGTCAACTTCTGGTTTCAGTGTATGTGGTTTGAGTCCTCCGTGGGTCCTTCTCGAGTCCAGACTATCCCAAAGAGGGAGCATTCCGATACTTCTATACATAGTGTGTGGTTTGAGTCCTCCAGGGGTTCCTCTTGATATGGGACCATCCTAGTGAATATATCGGTAATTATCTGCATTATTTATATACCCCTCTTGACTTGGTACTATCCCAGAGAGGTAACCTATCAAATCTCCGTTCTTTGGTATGGTTGACTATTTCCAAAACATCATCATTGTTATATCAATAGCTACATTACCGACATTAGTTGTACTCCATTAGGTCCTATTTGCATTGGTTACGTTGGGACTATAGGTACGCATCATATATGGACATAATTTGTTAGTGATCGAGTCAGCGTCTGTGTGACCTACCCTGTTAGAGGACCCTCATCACTTGTTAGCTGATATCGTATACATTGATGACTACTACTCTGTCCTTGCACTGCTTAGCTACTATTATAGTTTCAATTTGGTTTTATTTATTATGTGCCATCACTCTACTTTCTTTGATTTTTCTTTACTTTATCTATGCTTAATGATGCTCGGTCGGCCTATGATGCCTACTGGGTACCCGTTATTTTTGGTACTCATGCTACACTTCTAAATCTTTTCCTGATATAGGTTCTAGCATTGTTATTCAGACTGACATGATTGAGTGCAATAGCTGGGAGTTTCTGGAGATTCAGTAAGCAGTTGAAATTCTTTCTGGCCGACTGTCCTTTCAGTGCTGGAGTTGTAGTCATCGGATCTTGGATAGCCATTTTATAGTTGCCTATTAGGGGTTGTATTTTGTATTCATGTATATAGATGCTCTACAGCCATTACACCATGTTATGAGAGTTTTTTCATTATGCATTTTCTTTCGTGTCTTTTGATTTTGATATTTCTTCTTTTCATCTCCCTTTTTTAGTTTTTTTGGGGTTCATGTTATCGATCCACCGCTACTCGCTCTGGGCTAGGGTTAGTCTTGTCTATAAATGAGATGTAGATGCCATCACAACTCAATTTTTGGATCGTGACAGAGTGGTATCAGAGCTTTAGGTTCATTGGTGTCTCTGGCTATAGGAGCAAATGTTTGGTAGACTTCAGACTTCCACGGATCGGTACGTAGACGTCTGTATCCTATCTTCGGGAGGATACTAGGCATTCTTTAGGAAAGACTCTCACTTTTGTCTTTTTACATGCGTTAGATGGTCAGTAGGTTTCTTATCGTCTTATTTGGCTCTACTTCTTGCAGATGACCAGGAGGAGACCCTTGGTAGGTATTAAGAGGATTCTCGTATGCGTTCCTAGAGCTTCAAAATTAGGGTCGAGCGATAGGGGACCATATCACCAGATACAGGGATTAGGAGCCACTTGGGATCCCACTGGAATTGCTAGTATGCTAGTCCTTTAGGGTCCCATGATTCCTATAGAAGTACTTAGTGATGCTCTAAGGAAGCTCTTTATGGAGACGAGTTGGTCAGATTTCATAAGGGATCCTTGACTATCTGGGATTATGCGTCCATGTTTAGTGAGCAGGTCAGGGATGCTACCGTGTTTTATCCTACCAGGTCTAGTAGACTGTTGGGTTTCTTCAAAGGCTTGGCTTGACACTTTGTTTGGTGATAGAGTAGTTGGTAGTAGCAGGACATACTTGTGGGTAGATTCTTAGGTAGCTATCATCCATGGATAAAGCCTGTCGTGAGACCTGTGGGATCAGTGAGCAAAGGATCCATCAGCAGGCGGGGGTTCATAATACTTCTTCTAGGGTTAGTGAGAGGAGAAGGAGGTTGGGTTGCTTTCTATGTGGAGAGATCGAGCACGGGGTTATAGATTATCCCTTTTTGGGGTCGTGTTGTCGCAACATCTTAGGTTGAGGTGCTAGATTCTGGGTCCAGCTAGGTCAACCTTACTTTTGAGTTTTCATGAAATGTTTAGTGATGTCCGTCTGGGGGTAGATAGTATGATGTGGCGGGGTCTTTGTAGTGGATTCAGTTAGGTCAACTTAGTCATTCCATTTAGATTCTATCTCAGCAGAACGGCAGAGGCCAGGGTATTCAGAGTGATTAGCGTCATTTGGGCATTTTTAGTTTCTCTTGAGTTCGGGATTCGACGTTAGGGTGGCCCGAGGGGCGCAAGTAGTGGTTCCCACTGAGGCAGGGTGATGCGGATTGATATACGAGGCATACGTGGTAAGAGGGAGAAAGAAATAAAAGAAAAGGATATGCGGCTATCAACAATAAACTCACCGATTTATGAGCAACAAGGGATTGGTTACCCTCACCTCTCAATTGAACCTATGAGACACCGTAGACCCCAACAATCATCTAACAAAAAATCAACTCGAATCCACAAATAGAAAACCCTTCAATTGAAAGTGAAAAGAAGTTATCAAGCAACTACGGGACTCCACCCACAATTGTTTTCTATGATTATGCTAAACTACGTTACGCTATGCAACGCTATAACTATACTCTCAATGGAGTGTAAATTCAATATTCATCAAAGTCTAAAATTAAATGCTACAAACTTGAAAATTTATAGCTATTACAAGTTTGGAAAAAAGATACTTTGCCCCCCAAAGTCTCAAAAACTCCACATAAGCCCCTAAAGTTCTTGAACCTTCAGTTTGGCCCCTCAAGTTCTGGAGATGTCGGATCTTGCACCTTTCAAAGGTTGAATGTCCCTTGATATGGCTTGACGAAGGTTTCCCACGCATCTCTCTTCCGCATAGTTGTCTGCAATGCTTGCAACTCCTGCTCCTGACTCAGTGAGAATGGGCGGGACGGGTAAGTGCTACCCGTGCTCATATCATCCTCCCCTTCTTAAAAAAGATATCCTCGAATCCATTTCTTCACCTACAACACAAGGAGACAAGTCAGTAATATTAAACACATCATGGACATCATACTTACCTTGTAGCTCAAGTTTGTAAGCATTGTCGTTGATGTGCCGGAGAACTTGGAACGATCTGTCACCCCTGGAACTTAGCTTGCCCTTGCGTTCATTTGGGAACCTTTCCTTTTGGAAATGCACCCATACCCAATTGCCGGGCTGAAAAATCACCTTTCTTTTGCCTCAGTTTCACTTGGTGGCGATTCTTGTATTGGTTCTGTCAAGCGCTTCCTTCACCTGAGTGTGGATTTGTAGTATCTTTGCTGCCCATTTCTCTACATCAAAGATAATCACAGACTCACTAGTCAAAAGCGTTAGTGTGAGAGGCAACAACAGATTATAGCCAAAGTAAGCTTCAAATAGAGTCATTTTAGTAGAAGAATGAAATGACCTATTATATGCAAACTCAACTAAGGGCAGTCATTCCTCCCATGAAGTGGGTTACTTTCAATAACACAACGCAACATATTACCAAGAGTCCTATTTACCACTTCCATCTAGCCATCAATTTGAGGGTGACAAGAGGTAGAAAATAATAACTTGGTACCAAGTGCACCCTACAGACTCTTCCAAAAATAGATAAGGAATTTGGAATCCCGGTCACTGACAATAGTCTTGGGTACCCCATGAAGCCTAACAACATGATTAACAAACAAAAATTCCACATATGACGCGTCATCAGTTTTATGACAAGGAATGAAATATGACATCTTGGAAAACCTATCCATAACTATAAATATTCTATCTTGACCTCCTTTAGTCCTAGGAAGTCCCAACACAAAATCCATAGAAATATCAAGCCAAGTCCCACTAGGAGTGAGAAGGGGAGTATACATACCTGGAGCACAACCGGTGGATTTAGCCTGCTGCAGCACAGGCACTGGCTACACAAGTTCTCTATATCTCTCCTCATTTTTAGCCAATAAAACTGCGCTTGGCCAATATCTCAAGGGTCTTAGAGACTCCAAAATGACCCATTAGACCTCCGCTATGGGATTCACGCACAAACAACCCCCTCCACGAGCTTTTGGGCATATAAATTTGCCTATCCTTAAACAAAAACCGCTAAAACCTGTTAAGCCGGCGCCCTTGGCTAAGTGCCCTGTAACTATAACCAAACTCGGAGTCCACAGAATAGAACTCCTTTAGACTTTTAAAACCCATTAATTTGGACACAAGTGTATGAATCAACACGAACCGCCATGATAGAGCATCTGCTACCATATTGTTTTTGCCCTGCTTATATTGGATCATGTAAGGAAATGATTCAATAAACTCCACCCACTTCGCATGCCTCTTATTCAGCTTAGACTGACTATTTAGATGTTTCAATGATTCATGGTCTGTCTTGATCACGAACTCTTTATGCCACAGATAGTATTGCCAATATGCTAATACCCGCACAAGTGCATAGAGTTCTTTGTCGTAGGTAGAGTAGTTCAAGGCAACCCCCTTCAGTTTCTCACTAAGATAAGCTAAGGGCTTGCCTTCCTACATCAACACACCACCAATACCAACTCTCAAAGCATCACATTCAATCTTGAATGTCTTCTCAAAATTAGGAAGTTAAAGCAATGGTGCCAAACACAAAGTTTCCTTCAAGGCATGGAAGACCTTGTCTTGTTCTTCTCCCCAAATAAAGAGGATATCTTTCTTGATCAACCCATTAAGTGGAGCATCTAAGGAACTGAAGTTCTTGACAAACCGTCGATAAAAACTAGCCAACTCATGAAATCTACGAAAATCTATAACATTGGTAGGGGTTGGCCAAGATTTGATGGCCTCAATCTTCTCTTCATCAACTTCTACCCTAGCAGTACTCACCACAAAGCCAAGGAATACCACCTTGGACACACTGAAGGAACATTTCTTGAGGTTTGCAAAAAGTTTCTCCCTCAATAGTATTTCAAAGACCTGCCTCAAGTGTTGCACATGCTCTTCCAATGATTGGCTATAGACAAGTATGTCATCGAAATAAACGATGACACACTCATTAATCAGCGGCTTCAAAAAATGGTTCATGAGTCTCATAAAAGTACTTGGAGCATTAGTTAGGCCGAAAGGCATTACCATCCACTCATATAGCCCAAACATCATTTTGAAAGTTGTTTTCCAATCATCTTCTGGCCGCATGCGAATCTGGTGATAACCACTTCTAAGATCAATTTTGGAAAAGATGGTTGATCCCTCAGGCTCATCCAAAATGTCGTCTAGCCGAGGTATGGGATGTTGATATTTAATTGTGATTTTTTTGACTGCCCGTCAGTCCATACACATCCTCCAACTGCCATCCTTCTTAGGGACAAGGATGACAAGAATAGCACATGGGCTAAGGCTTTTTTTGATCAAGCACAATTCCTCCACTTGGTTTTGAAGCTCTTTTGTCTCAGCCGGATTGCTTCTATAAGCTGGCTGGTTTGGGATTTACGAACCCAGCACAAAATCAATTTGATGCTCAATACCCCTTAAGGTTGGCAATCCACTCAGCATCTCATCAGGGAATAGAACAGCATAATCCTGTAAAACAGTAGACAATATACTAGGCAAAGCACTAGTATCTTGGTTAGCGGTTAGCAATAAATTCGTATTGACAAGGCACACTAAGCCACGCCTCACGTTAACCCCCTTTAAACATCTATTGGGTTTAGCTAACATACATACTTTTGCGTCCAAATACACATGCAAGTATACGTGGTCCAACAAGAAATATAGTGGCTCTTGCGAGCCGGATTGTTGAACCCTCAGGGACTTATATTTAATTAATTCACTTGACAAAGCTAATTAGTAATTTAGGTCCAAGTATCAATTATAAATTTATAAGAGTATATTAAATTGGGTATAACTAAAGTGCAAATTAGACTAGAAATAAAGATGTAAAAACTCGAGTAGATGACTTCAAGAATTAAAGCGATTCTAGGGCTATGGTATTACTCACACACACACATATGAACTATCATTAAGTAAAGATATTTGTCCGTTGATTGTTGAGTTAGGGGTTGATAATATGACTAAGGATTGATTGTCCGTTAGCCACCTAATTAATCAAGTAACAACTACGCCGGATTAGAGTGTTGTTCGCTTATCATAACAACATTAAGCTATCTTTCCTAAGGTACCCAAGCGAAGCAACTAAGTACACGATTACATCTTAGTTAAGCTAGTTATATTACTTTCCTAAGATTAAGGTTGGCAATATAAATGCACTCCTTCTATTCCTATTCACTCACACGGTTATCAGATTTAATAACATAGAAAGCACAAGATTGCTTCTAAAAGTGGCCAACAATTAGAAATGCAATTATAATAAAATAGAAGAACAATTGATTAACCAAAATAAAATACGTTACATTAACTATGATCCATACATGGTGTGTGAACCACAAGCCCTATAATTAGGGTTTTTAGCCCATATAATATACAATAAACACGGAGTTCATATTTAATAAATACCATAAGTAAATTATATGACTAGTCTTCAGCCTTGGTGCAATAGTGATGTTTTTTTTCTAGGGTTTCCCTTCTTCCTTGATGATAGCCTCCTCAAGTCAATACTTGTTGTTTTCCAAAACTCCCCCTCCTCTCCATTATGCCTCTAAAAATGCCTCTTAAGGGTTTCTTCCCTCATTGCTGAAAAGACTAATTTGCCCTTAATAAGCCGAATTAAAAACAGGCCTAGCCGTTGTATGTCAAACTGGATCACGATAGTGATCACAACGTGATCCCTATTATGATCAGTGTATTTTTACTGGAATTTCTTCTTTACTTCTTAACTTGCCTTTTCTTCACTAGTTTTCTTTCATATTTCCATAATATCCTGAAAAAAGATGCAAATCACATTGGTTAGAGTTATTTCCACATATTCACTACAAAACCATCACATGCTATACAATTATTCTCTAAACAAGGTTAATAAATATGAGTTAAGTGGCTTTCCAGCAGGTAAAACTGCTTACGATCACTCCCCCATACTTACCCTTTATTGTTCCTCAAACAATCAAATACACCTCTCTATGGAATTATCACACTCTTTGCAAATACCATAACATCATAAATATGACCCTATGTTGCAATTCATGTAACACAGTCGTCAACTCATATATCAATATCAATACAACATAATTCAAGGGAATCACACTACATTGCATACTTTTTCCACACAGTCTTAGGTCTAGAGGCTAACT
>JBDJHY010737575.1:0-25869 GCA_039654485.1 Withania somnifera | reverse complement strand
CTTACCCACAAATGATGCAAAAGAGGTGTTAAAACTCATGAGGAAACACATATTTACTTGATTTGGGACCCCAAGGGCCATAATCAGTGATAGCGAATGACATTTTAAGAATGCTAGGTTCAAGGCGTTGTTAAGGAAGTAAGGGGTAACCCATAAAGTGGCGACTGCTTATCACCCGTAAACTAGCAGGCAAGTGTAGGTATCGAATAGAGAGTTGAACTAAATACTCCAGAAGATAGTCAACACATAAAGAAAGGACTGGGCAGAGAAGCTTGATGATGCACTTTGGGCATATCACACTGCCTATAAAACCCCTATAGGAACCTCGCCATATAGGTTGGTTTTTGGTAAGGCATGTCATTTTCCTATGGAACTAGAACATCTGGTGCATTAGGCTATCAAAAGGTTAAAGTTTGATCCGAAAGCAGTCGTTGTAAAGAGGAACTTACAACTACTTGAACTGGATGAATTCCACCTAATTGCATATGAGATTGCTAAGGTTTACAAAGAGAAACAAAAAGATGGCACGATAAACGATTGGTGGGGGAGTACCATTGAGCCCAGTCAATTGGTTTTCCTATTCAACCCAAGGTTAAGACTCTTCACCAGGAAGTTACTCTCCAAATGGATGGGTCCCTTCAAAGTGGTGCGCGTCACAGAGCACGGGATAGTAGAATTGCAAGACAATAAGTCGGACCAAAGATTTTTTGGTAAATGGGCAGAGGGTTAAACATTTTTGGCCCAAGAAAGATCATGAGATTATGACAATCAGGCTGGTGGATGTATAAGATGTGATAGGTCGTGCCACGACGTTAAATAAGGCACTTCACGAGAGGCAACCCGTATGTTGTGAGTATGTTTTCGTAGTTTTTTTTGTTTTTATTGATTTTAAAACTTGTAATGAAACAACACGCATACCAGGACTTAATAGGGGCAAAGTAAACTACCACTGTAAGTTAAATGATTTATCATGATAAGTACCACGTCGTGATGCTTATCATGATCAATCACTGGAATGCTAGAATTTCACCATGAGAAGTATCATGTCGTGGTGCTTATCATGATGAAATTCTATTTAGTCAATGTTTTATTATGATAAGCATCACTGCCTATCGTGATGAAACACTAGAATGACAAAAATTTATCATGATGAAACACTGGAAAAAAAATTCCATCACGATAACCATCACGACGTGATGATTATCATGATAAAACATTGGAACTCAATTATCATCACGATAAGCATTATGTCATGATGCTTACCATGATGAAAATTTGTTTCCCATTTGGACATTATTTTTTAGTTAATAATTACCCCACCTCCCCACCTACCCATTATTTACTCCCCTTATTCGTTTTTCACCCTTACCCATCCAATATAAAGTGGTTTAACCCCTTACCTATCCCCATCACAACACAAAACAATCCTTTTTTTCTTCTCTTTTGATTCCATCAAACACTTAAGCACCGAGAAGCTCTTCTATTACAAGGTATTTTTTTAACGCTTTTCTTTCAATTTCTCCGTCTTTACTTGGTAGTTTTTGCATGGTTTAATATTTGTTATTCCATAATTTCAATTTATACCATGTTTTGCCTAAGTATGGGGGAGATAAAGTGGCTGTAGGTGGTTACCATGAAATCATAGGATTTTTAGCATTGGGGAACGATAAGGGGTGTTGTATATAGTTGTCTAACTTCTTCACAGGTTGTTTTGTAATGATTCATTGTTGATTATCGTTGCAAATACTTTATTGTTTTACAGTGGTTCTCATAATATTATGCTTTCAAATTGCCTCAACTATTGTTGGATATATTGTGTGGAGTAATTACAAGACCTTGTGTGTTTAATCTTGTTATAATGGAGTTTTGATTTATATTGCGAGAATTCTGGGTAGTGATTAATATGCTAGCTCTGTGCGTTTTTCCATGCATATTTTGTTGTCTATGTGTAATAGAATTTATGTTTAGTTTTTATTTGCACAACTTTTTGTGCTTTATTTATTATTTCATGGTTGTTTTGTTATTTAGTTTTATTTGTTTTCAGAGTATGGCATTATGGAGAGGAAGTCTGACATACCCTACTAGCCTATTTGTCCTTATGTTTGTAGTATTTATTCTTACCGGGGTGGAGAGTTGTGGTTTTTTTTCTAATGCCTGTTATTTTGCAGGAAAATGCCTCCTAAATCACAAACTCTAGGTGCTAGTTCATCTCACGTGTTCGCCAAGAGGGTGCGAGCTTCACAAGAGGCTCAGCCACCTTGAGGGACCACACCACGAGCTAGGTTATAGGTTTAGAAGTGCAGCAGTCGAGGAATGGGGCCACAAATGGTCTTGTAAAATACTGTTGCAAAGTATTTGGCAGTTGAAAGGGTTGATTGCCATCATTTGGTAGCAGAATTCTCGCAGATTATGGAAAGGGTCAGGTAGCTGCGCTTGGATTTTATTTTTGAAGACCAAGGCAAGTGTAATGTGGATATGCTTCCTGAGTTCTACTTGAACTGGCACGAAAAAGAGGAGGCTAATGTTTTAGTTCATGGGTAGATTGTATTATGGGTCCCTACTATTCAGATGACAACGATCTATCACTTCTAGGCCAGTTGGTTCGCAACACTTCGTATTGCCTAATCCTGACTTTTCCTATTGAGGGTGATCCTTTCACCATGTATTGTGATCCTTTTAGGGTTCGTTTGGGAAGAGTGTTGATCTAGAGCACTATGGTTATCAAAGATTCTTCTAGATAGTTGAGGACCAATGAGAAGAATTACCCTACTTATGATCTAGATTTGGCCATGGTCATTTTTGTGTTGAAGTATGGTGTCACTACTTGCATGAGTTCATTGTGAGGTATTCACCTACCACAGGGTTCTTAAGTACATCTTTAGTCAGAGGGACTTGAATTTAAGGCAATGATGGTGGATTGCATTGTTAAAGGATTATAATATGACTGTTTTATACCACCCAGGTAAAGCTAATATGGTAGCTGATGCTTTTAGTAGGGTGTCAGCTAGTATGGGTAGTCTTCCTTTTAATTTAGTAGAGGTGCGACCCTAAGCTGGGGAGATTTCGAGTTTGGTAAATAGTTTAGTTCACTTGTAGATTTCAGATAGCGGCTATACCCTTGCTTTTATTGAGTCCCGTTCTTCCCTTATGGAGTAGATTAAAGAAAAGTAGTTTGAAGATGAAAAGTTGCACATTATTAGAGATAAAGTGGTGAAGGGAGAGGCAAAAGAGGCATTTCTTGACATAGAGGTTTTTTTGAGGATTGATAGTAGGATATGTGTGCCTAAGGTAGTTTATTTGACTAGTTTGATTATGAGAGGGGTATATAGTTAGAGGTATTCCATCCATTCAGGAGTACCAAAAAGTGTCACATGATTTGAGACAACACTACTGGTAATATGGAATGCAAATATAGATAGCAGAGTTTGTGGCTAGGTGGTTGAACTGCCAGGTTAAGTTTGACAATCTGTGGTCTGGTGGTGTATCATAGAGGATTCTCATTTCTTATTTAAAGGGGGAGCGAATTACCATGGATTCTATTGTGGGTTTTCCTAGGACAGTGGGTGTATTTGACTCTATTGAGTGATTGTGCATCATTTGACTAAATCTACCCATTTCATTTCAATCAAGGTATATTGTGCCACTCAGAATCTATATGATATATACCTAAATCAAATTATTCATTTACATGGTATCCATGTTTCTATTATTTCCAATTGTGGTTCAATGTTCACTTCACACTTTTGGAAGGCATTATAACATGGTCTGAATACTAAGTTAGAAATGAGTATAACTTTTCATCCTCAGACCGATGGATTGTCTGAGCAAACGATTCAAGTATTGGAGGACATAGTGTGGGACTATGTTATAAATTTTGGAGATCGTTGGGGATAGGCATTTACCCTTAGAAAAGTTTTCTATAGCAACAATTATCACTCTAACATTCAGATGGCATTTTTTGAGTTTTTATATTGTAGGAGATGTATATATCAAATTGGTTGGTTCTATGTATGTGAGGTGATTCCTTTGATACAAATCTACTTTGTAATTATATGGAGAATGTTCGAGTCATTCAGAGCTAATTAGTAACAACCCATAGTAGATAGAAGAGTTATGCGAATAGACAGGATCGACCCTTAAAGTTAATGGAAGGTGATCGTGTTATGCTTAAGTTGTCACTCATGAAGGGTGTAATAGGGTTTGGGAAGAAGGGAATTCTCAACCCTTTATATATTGGCCCTTTGAGATTCTGAAATAGGATGGGAAGATGGCTTATGAGTTAGATTTTCCACCTAGTTTGTTAGTGGTGCATGCTACCTTTCATGTTCGTATGCATCTAAAGTACATTCTTGACGATTCTCATGTAATCCACTATGAGTTTGTGACATTAGATGCAGACTTGACCTATGTGGAGGAGCCTATGGTTATTCTACAATGGTAGGTTAAGAAGATGAGTACCAAGGAAAGCGCTTTATTAGAGGTTTAGTGGAAAAACACTTATTCTCGAAGACTACATAAGAGGTTGAGTATGATATGTGTGCTAGATATCCACAACTTTTCGAGGTTTTAGGTACTTTCTGTTTCTTTATGTTTGAGGAAGAACAGTTTTTAATGGTCGATGATGTAATTACCCTGAAAGACATTTTTGGAATTTTATAAAATTACCATTTTACCTTCCCAAGAATTGCCCTGATTCATATTTGTTCAATTTATGGGGTTGGTTTTGAAATCGAAGTACTAGTGGTAGCATGCACCACTACAGTAAAGAGAGATCAACAACAAATAGGAAAGTAGCACATAATGTACAACAGAAATAGGATAGCTACAGTAATAGCTAGTAAGTGTAGTGAAGGATCAGCTACTAGTGGTACAGCACCAGCTAACAAGTATACAAGAGGGTTACTATCAGGGTATAACCTATAAAACCTTGTCCACAAGAAACTCATGACCAAACGTGACACGTACCTGGAGCTCCAACGTGACCAGTACAAGGAATGACCAATACAAAAGTGCAAAACCATAATAGGCTAAGATAACAACAACTACAGTAAGTGCACGGATAGTACTAATAAGAGATATAAAGGAACAAACAAAGTCTACTAGCTAATAAACTTGGCCAGCAACCAGTAGTACATCCATGTAACAAAGTAACCCAACAGGTACTCTTGTATGTCCCAAAGGGTACAAATCAATGCATAGAAATGCAATGAAAAAGATTACTAAAAAGTAAATATGTGCTAGCATGCTTCATCATTGGACTATTTTCAAATCAAGAGAGACCCACGGAGGACTCAAACCATATACCACTACTCCCCTCTATACCCCTCCCCCGGGTTGTGTATCATGCCCTAAGCATAATAACCCGGATCAACAGGGCCCATGGAAGGACTAGAACCCACATGAAAAACCTCATAACAAGCCACCAATAGTACAATCATCAGGGAAAGAGTGCCCAAAACTCTAGCTCATCCCATATATCACATGTTAGTGAAAACTCAAGTCTAGCCATGTAGCAAAGCCAAAACTCGGTAAGACCCAACTATCTCTATTTAGGTAATATCCAAAAAAGCATAGTGATAGGAAGATACTAGTCTCAAATGATGTATGAAAATAGCTCCATACTTCTCGTGACCATAGTCATGGAAGATATAAGTATATATGAAATCATTTCCCAAATATTACTCTATCAAAATCCATTTACCTTTTAAATGATTAATTCATGACCACAACACAAAATCAACAATAAGATTAAAAGGTTATGTGGCTACTAACAAAAATATGGATATTTGTCAAGTTATTTCAGAATCTATCTTACAAGTCTATTTCTCAGCAACATTGGATGTACCCTTCCTATCACAGATAGACTTGTGTGTTAGGGACTGGTATATGTGTAGACTCGAGTAGAGATTTCTTTGACTTGGACTACTCTACTTTAAATCCAACCCACAAGTCCATTATTTGGTTTTTTCGAATGTACCCTTCCTACCATGGGTGGACTCATGTGCTATGGACTGAGATAAGTGATGATGGAATCCTTTGCGAGCCTTTTACACAACTATTGGGAACTTCCTATGAGTTGTGAGTTGACATTATCAGAAGTCCTACACTTGGGATAGACCAAAGGTGAGTTTCAGATACTTGTGACTTATTAAATTCAGATATCTTATTAATGTTATTACCTATTTGATGAAATGCCTGTCGAGGCAGTGTTGATACTTCATAGTAATGTTAGTCCATGGGACTTGTTTTGATATTCCATTACATGCTTCTATATTACTACTATTGGTTCTTCTGCGTAGTTAGTTTTATTATTGTTATCCCCTATTCCTTGTATCTATCATATAAATTGCTAGTATTGATATCTTCTGCAACTTGGTGTTATATGAACATTGTGGTCGAGTTGTCAAGGTAGTGGTGCTCATCACCACTTTGTTTTAGGGATAGTCAAAGATACTTTCTTAGTACCTGTTGATTATTTTTTGTACTCACTCACTTGATTTTCTATATTTTTGTAGGTTCTGATCCCGGAAAAATTGATTTATCCCTCTAGATCACGTTCTGAGGATGAAATTTAGGAGTTCTAGAGGTAGCTGCTTGTAACCTGGAGAGGATTGATTTGCACCGCAGAATTCCATTATCTTAGTCTCACCTTTTATTTTATTGATATTAAGACACATTGAGAAAATTGTTGTATTATATTTGTACTTATTTATTTTGTGGCTTGTACACTATGACTCCAGGTTTTGGGAGGTTTATTAGTTTGAGTTTGTTTTGTACCTTTTTTGTTCTTGTTGATTCATTATTTCCGCATTTACCCTTTTATATGTGTTTAGTCTTACTTTTCCAGGTGGGATTAGGATAGGTTCCATCACAGTCAGAATTCGCGTCATGAAAATTATCCTCAAACTAAGCAAACACATGTAGATTATGACACTTAATTGTATAAATAATCCTAAGTTCATTACCCCATACTGAAGGCCTTGTTTGTCCTTTAAATACTCCGTACACTCATATAAATCAAGGAAGACTCTAAAATCACCAATTTCACTAAGACACTCAAGTTAATACTACAACAACTCACATAAATAGCAAGTTCTACATCAAGCATGTTTCATTCACAACTTTAAACACATGATCACTACTTCATGACTTTCTAGCCTCATGAATTGACTAAAAAAATTTTAGAATACTCATGTAAGTTACTCAACCAAGAGATAAAATAAGACACCAATATTTCATCAAACATGTACCCTCCCCACAAAAGAGTCACCCATATTCACTCATAAGATACAATTTTACACAAGATTGCTTGTGTGAAATTTTACTCACCCTCAAAAACAAAGTCACCTGCCACATAAGATGAACCTTAAGCTTTTCCTTAGCATAGTAATCCATTAATATAAGAATATAAGATCAAGATCAAAGTGGGACTTCAAGTGTTGTAACGTAGGCTAAGAATAGGTAGGAAATATTCTGTTTAGTAATAGTAGGGACCTTTGCACACATTTTTGAAACAATGCTGCTCTTTTTACTTTCCTAATAACATATTAGCTTTTAAAATACACCATTAGCTATTATTTCGAGTCTTCAAATCCATGTTTTTCATTCTTCAATTTTCACTCCTTATTTTCAATTAAAGCGCTTAGGTGTTTTGGATAAAATTCATAGCCTATTAAAGAAAAACAAAATGCTTCATATAAAGCTATGGAAGAATAGGCTAAAGGCTCAACATGACTAACTAGAAAATGCATTATGGGTGTATATAATGAGGGATAAGACATAGCTAATCAAGCAAATGTCTATATCATCTCCCAAACTCAACTTATTTTGTTTCACTTTGCAAACACACCGGGAAAGATCTAGGCATCAATACAAAAAAATACAATGTCAACAAGTATCTAATACACTTGGCATGTGTTTAACTCAAGAAGAATCCCTATAGACTTTCAACCAAGAATCTATAAGAATTTAACTTTATGGTAAAATCAATATAAGTAAAATAAATGACTCTAGTGGTGTCAAAAGTAGTCTTTCAATTTTTATGTTGTTTTCAACGCAAAACTACTTGCATCGTGTAGTCATGTAGCCTAACAAGAGAACCTAGCCTTCAATCAATGAGGAGTTTCATTTATTCTTAAAAACAAAATTTTCCTCAAGATAATCGTCATCCATCCTTTATCATGAAACTTCCCAAACTATCACTAAATTTTTTAAAATCTACTCCTAATATGAAAAGAGGATAATCGGTTCAAAGAGATCTCCCTTGAAAAAAAACAAAAAAACCAAGGGGTGGATGAGTAATGACCCTAAAGGTTGTTTTTGGGATTTATTGAAATTTACTATTTTACCCTTATTAACAGTTGTCCCAGGTCATACTTGATCAGTTTACCTCATTGGTTTTGAAACTAGAGAAAAATGTTTAGAGTGACATTCAGTTTTGGAAGTCTTTAAGTTGAAATAGTTGTATTTAATCAACATTTACAGTTTTAAGTCTCACAGTAAAACTCCATTAGTTCCATAAGCTTCGAAATATTGAATTTCAGCTAGGAAGACCATTGTTTACATTTTAGGCTCTTTGTAGTAATTTTAGACTGTTAAATGAGATAAAGTTGAGTTTTAAGGTAAAAGTTTGACTTTGATCAACATATCATGATCGCGTGATCGTATTCAAACTTTGTCCATTTTATTGGTTTAGGAGGTCATTTTTTGGCATGTGAGAAGGTTTGGATAATTTTTCAAAGGTCCTAGGGAAATTTTGGTCTTTTTAGGCAAAATTTATATTTTTATTAGCCTTGGAAGATATCCAGCCAAGTTAACCTCAAATTCCTAGTTATAGTAGCTTCATTGAGCCCGAAATGTCAAATTTAGTAGGGTTGCATATATGGTTTATGTTCACAGGATTTCTAGCAAAACTTGGGGACCCATTGGAGATTTGGCTTTAGCCTTGAATTTGCTGTCATGAACAGTGGCTAGTGCTGCCTCCTATCCTTCTTCTCTATTGTGTAGGTTAAATTTTGGTCATTACATTCATCTGAATTGTTATTGCAGCTACATATTGTAATTTTGTAGTTCCAGTTCCTATCTTTTATCGATCGTGTGAAATACCTATTGTGATCATGAAGCTATGCTTCTTCTAGTGAGCTGGTAAATCTAATCAATGTGCATGTTCCTTTTCCCTATTTTACTATTTTTGGACCTTGAGAACTCACTTTGGTATATTTTCAAATATAGGTTTTGAGGTAAAAACTATTCGATAAGCTTTTTAATCATTGACTCTTCATTACCCATTGATTATTTCATGATTTAACATAAAAAATTATGAATTTCTAAGTGTAAAAATAGGAGATTTTTGGGAAAAGTCATTATTTGGTATATTTGAGTTTTTGAGGTCATCTTTAACTCGATTTTTAATAAAATTTCATATTTGTGATCCCTAAAAATTTGGGTAACATCAATTTAAACAAAAAATCAAATATACCATTCATGCCCTGGTTTTAATTTTTTAGGGGCGATTTTGGACCCTATACCGAAAATAAAAATATGGGTATCATTATTCATATTTTTCATGCTTAGATGTATTAGACTAAATTTTGTGGACTTAGGTTTTATGCAAAGGGAAGACCCACACTTGATTAATTATATTTACTTTTATGGAAAGTTGAGGTTATTCACTCTCTTACAAAGTGTCCTAGGTATTTGTATATTGTTTTCTTGACATAAGTGGTAGTGGGGACTGTTTAGAAATATCCGTATATGTTAAATGATGGGTATTCGCT
Source organism: Withania somnifera (assembly GCA_039654485.1). NCBI lineage: Eukaryota > Viridiplantae > Streptophyta > Magnoliopsida > Solanales > Solanaceae > Withania > Withania somnifera. The sequence goes on along the minus strand of JBDJHY010737575.1, from coordinate 16,093 downwards.
CGGATACTAGAGTCAAACATGCCGGGTTTACATAAACAAATAAAAATTGTTATGAACTAGCTGATTGATTTTTTCATTGAGTTGAGATATTTATGTAGCCTTGAGGTTGCCCAATATAGATACGTGCATTTGATTGCCTTACTTGATTTTATGTCCTTGAGTGCCATTAGTTGAATTGATACAATTTCTCTTTGTTGTTTTGCCGATGAGTGGCCTTGATGATTATTGATCATTGAAATGAAATATGGTTTTGAGGCACATATGACAAAAAAATGAAAAAAATACAAAGAGCATTACGATAAGAAAGAAAAGATCGATGTTTGATACTGGTATTGCTATGATGTTAATAGATCGGATGCCATATTTTAGCATAATATTAGTGGATCAGATGCACGTTCCGGTATGATATGATTGGATCGGGTGCCATATTTTGGTAATACACACATACACAGATATATTGCATTGCATTTACACTGACTTGTTACATGGATGATTTAATATTATATGAGTATGTATAAGATGGTTGGTCTATTTACATTCTTTTGGTGTTGATATTGAATTTCCCCACTTATTTTGTTGTTGAATGATATTATGAGCCTGAGATGGAAGACTATGATGAAATTGTAGGACTTATTCATAGTCCCGAAAGTGATGTGAAATTGTATGAAAATTCGTGCTGATAATGGGTAGAAATGGATAGATTGATCTTAAAGGTATCGGTATTATGATATTGAGATTAGTAATGATGAATCATTTACCTTAGACTACTCCTCTTAGAATCCGTAGTACAAGTACATTTCTCAATATCCAGGATGTACCCTTTTTACCACGGATGGACTTGTGTGTTTGGGACTAACCAAAGTATTATGGACTCACCCTATAAAGTTATGGCACAATTAGTAGGATTTCCCCATAAGTTGTGAGATGAATCGACGAAGGAGGCCTATTTCTTAATGGGCTAAGGATGATATGTAGCAGTTGACATTATTCATATTTAGTTTCACTTGATGTTAGATTCTTTGCCTTGAGTTGTCCAATGGTACCATGTTTGATACATTATTATTTGAATACATATTCATTTATAGTTGATTATCCAGATTTAATGGTTTACTATTGACATTCCCCTACACCTTGTATCTATCATTATTTCTATATTCTTCTGAACTGTGTTGCCTGATTGTAGCTCGGTGCTTAGGAAAATTATAGTTAGTGTGTAAAGGTAGTTGGTGCTTGTCACCACTCTATCTTGTTGCCTGATTGCAGCTCGGTGCTTGGGAAAATTATAGTTAGTGTGTAAAGGTAGTTGGTGCTTGTCACCACTCTATCTTAGAGCCAGCCTCCAAAGGTACTTTCTGGGTACCCATTGATTTATTTTTGTACTCACTCCCTTAATTCCGATACTTGTGTAGGCGTAAATCTCAGTTAATCTTAATTTTCTTCTCTCAAGTAAGGTCTGAGGTTTGAGACTTGAAGTGTTGAGGTTGATTCTTTGTCATCTAATAGATGCCACAAAATATTTTATATTTTGTCTTTATTCTGTTTGTGGATGTAGATGCTTTTGAGACATGTACCATTTTATTTAGTTGAAGTATTATTCATAGAGGCTTATATACCATGAAACTACATTTTGAGTGGTTTATTAGTTGAATTTTTGTACTTTACCTTGTCTTCTTCTTGCAATCTCATTATTTTCCTCATTTACCCTCGTCGTATTGTATAGCTTACTTTTCCAGGGGGTTAAGACATGTCCTATCATGACTTTGATTTTGGGTCATGACAAGATGAACTGTACTTCTACCTAAAGGACCACAAAAGAAAAAAAAAAACTAAAAATCACTATAGAAGTAAATCTTTTTGTATTTTTATTTTTCAACAAATCAGAATATTCCTCACCCTGCACGTAAAACTATACTTTGTCCACAATGTATAAATTAAAAGTAAAAATTAAGAGTACTTCCTGAGGCCTCTTGGCCTATATAGAAACATGTTATTTTCCCACAAAAGGGTCTAGAGACCCTACACTCAGTTTCTACCATGCTTCTTAACTTAGATTCTGGGTATTTGCACTTCCCCTAAATCTACAAAACCAAGAAAAACAAAAAGAAAAATAAAGGTGATATTAAAAAAATAAAATAAAAATAACAACTAACTTAACTTAGGTTGTCACCCAAAAAGATCCTAACTTATTATTGTGGCACGACTCTCATCACAACCATACTAATGAGTCCCTCAGCCTTTTCCTCCCTTTGTGAAGCCATCTTCTTTTTCTCTTAATGGTTGAGCATTCACATCCAAGATCTTGACCATTTCTTATTTTCTCGCTTTTTTCAAGGTCACATGAAGTTTCCACGGGCTTAGCTTTTGTGAATTCTAGTAACTTACAACATTCAATGGTAAAGTCAAAAGGATAAATTTAGGGCTTGAACTCCACCACCCAACACTCATCCACTTCCACACAAGTCTTAGTAATGTGAGGGTGTGTCAAGTGCTTTGTATATTTTGAAGGTTACCTCTTTATTATTAACTCTCATATTAAAAATTCCATCTCTTAAGTCAATCAAGGATCTACCATTATCCACGAATGGATGTCTCAATATGATTGATTACCTATCATCTTTTTCATAATCAAGACTAATAAAGTCACCAACAATTATGAACTTACCATCCATAATGAGAACATCTTCTATGATTCCTTTAGGAGACACTATGTATTTGTCTGCCAACTCTAGTACCACATAATAGGGCCTTGTTTTCCCCAACAAAAGTGTATTGAAAATTTAATGAGGCATGAGGTTGATAATTTCCCCCAAATCGCATAAATCTTGCACAATATCACTTTCACCTATTTTTATGGGGAGGGTGAAACTCCCAGAGTATTTGAGCTTCTTGGGAAATTTTCTTTCACTAAATATCCAAGCCTCTTATTGTTTGACAACACATGCTTTATGTACTTAGAATACTTAGGCATACCTTTTCAAAACATCAAGTAAGGAAAGATTTATGTGCAGTTCTCTAAACATGTCAATGAATTTCTTTAAACATGCATCCTCTTTGGCTTTAATGTTCTATTTTGCGAATGGTGGTGGTAGTCTCTTCGCTATTTTCTTAACCGACTTAGAACCCTTTTTTGAGTCTAATATCTCTAAATCTATCATTACTTGGGTTACCAAGTAGTGCGGGCACATACATTAATCCCCTTAGCTAGCGATCCGTCTTCCACTCCACAAAAAGTCATGTAGAAAAATCACCATTACCATAAAAAATTAATGATTTATCATATCAAAATACACCACCCCAAGACATGGTCGAAACTTTATAAGTGCACCATAAATATAAAGGGGGAAAAATATAACATATAAGTAATAAATGACTAATTGATATGGACTCCATTTATGCTAGGGATAGAAGGCAAATGTGGATGCTGAATGTTGCATTCTTCTTTGAACTTCGATAACTAACCTGCTTTCAGGCTTCATCTCTAAAAAAAATGTAAAAGAGTATGGTCAGTACAAATACGCATATTGGTAGGTACCATTGGATGACAAACGTTAAACCACATAATCATACAACCAAATCAAGTAAAGAAATCATGATATCTCTGCGGGATTTAATCTACCTTCAATTATACTAGTATTACCATATTTCATTTTCCATAAAATCAACATCCTAACTACACTCCCAATCCCATTATATAACACTTATCACCACCATACACTGGCTACTTGAATTCACACCAACAAAAAAAAAAAAAAAAAAAAAAACCACCAAAACAACACTTCCGCCCCTTATTTACATTATTTCTATACATACCCACCTCTTTAGTATCAACCTTAAAATTATAAACAATTCACACTAAATACTCAATCTGACATTCAACCATTCTTGTATCATATTACAAAATTCTAGCTAGTCAACTAGCTAAACCAAGAATTACAACACGTATAATAAAGACAGTCAACCAGCATATAGAAAGAAAGTATAGAGTTCCACCTTTTCAAGTAAATACCTTACAATCAATCTCAAGAATACAAGTCAGTCCACTTCTCAATAACACACAAGAGAACTCAAGTCTAATTAGCTAGCCTTTGTGTATATTCCTTAGAAGGTGTAAATTCAATTATTGTCACTTGGCATCATTTCTTTGAGATTATTCATTGACTACATCAGTTAGATCACTTTAATATCAATTCTTTTATTATTATAAATAGTTAGTGTGACGTCTTGACACCCATCCCACCTAATGGCATATACTTTACATGTCTTATTGGTGTTGTATCAATGTATGGATATCATATAATCATATCACAAAATTGTTAAAAAAACTTATTCCCCTTTCTTAATATCAATATTTCAACTTTTAGTTTGTTAATCAATAATCACTATTCACTTCCAACCTTTATTAAGTTATATCACAAGCCTTTTTATTTCTAGGCATTGTTTTAGTATATCGTCATTACTAATCAAGACCTTTCATTTATTGATGTTTTTGACCTCTCACAGCCATTACTTCATATTCATCTTCATCATCAACAAATCATTTATGACATCAATATCAAGAGTTATCATTATCAACTAAGCTCTCATAGGCATAATTCAATAAATCAAGTATCTTTATCTGTATCAAAGTAAGAATATATTTGAGCAATTCACAATGTAAGACTTAAATACACAAGTCACTACTAGATCCTTCATTATCCATTAATCATTAACTAACCACTACTTATCAAATGACACGACTTAGGTTATAACATAACCAACAATAACTAGCACAATCAAAACTAGTAATTCTTCTAACCACTTCATCGCACAATATAAATATCAATAATTTATTACCTATGTTACTCAACTAGGTTAATTACTAGAATGAGTAAGAAACACAATAATTACGTATAATTCCCTTTCGGGTACACATAATATCATAAAACTTCACATAATAAATTAATGACATGGTTTTCAGGATATAAAGCTAGTCCTTGTATTTTATCTACCTCAACTCCTTAACCATAGGCCTAGAAATGCTTTCTCCTGTTAATTCTAAATTATAAATATGTGAAGTAATGCAGTCTGCTATTCAATAAACCTAATCTACCTAGGCACAAAGCTTGCTATAGTTTCCACGAGACTTAACCCTATTCTGCAAGCTACAGGTTATGATAAAATTATGAAGAGCTTTCCCAGATAGGGTTTTCATGGAGGATCCAGTTTTATTGTTGAGAGAGCCTATAGAGAAAAAAAGGTAATTACCCTTCTACTTTTATGAGACAAAAATCTTGTTTTAAATAAAAAACAAGGTCTAAAAATAATTATAACTCAAAACTGATCAGACTGGTCTAGCATGCAAATTATTCCTGCATCAAAAGTTTCTCCCTTGTAGAGATATCACTATGGAAGTAAAGTTACCACTACAAGGTTAATTGTTGAAAATTTTCAAAAAATTAGTTTTTTCTTGAATTTTAAAAACTGAAATTGTTTTCCCATGGATATTCATATAGATAACATAATAACAACAATGGACTATTATAATAAATACTAATTTACCCATATGCTCATCCCCGAGCTAAGGTAGGAGATGGATATTCCTATACAATGTTTGGACACATATCTTAGAGGGCAATATATTGGTAGCCAAAACTTTTCAAAGGTGGAACTATAGTCTTCTACCATGGTGGTAACCTACCATTGTAGCAGTAATTCACAATTTTAAGAGGGAAAGATTTCATTCTCCCCATTTCTGACATCACAACTCTCCACCACCCTCAAACTCTTTCTATAAAGTTGGATAGTTTTTGGAAAGAAAACTAAGTAAATACTCGACCATTGGTATTCACTCAATTTATACTAGTCCTATGCAAGACTAAAGTCTCAGTCTCACTAGTTTTATAATTATCTTTTTGGTGATTTTTATATTTTTGCACTTTTCCAGCATCCTAGATCTTCTCTATTGTGGCCCAAGTCATTTATGGCTTGTTTAAACCTCTGGTTCGGTTCCCAGGTCATTTTTTTGGAATTTAAGTTAGATTCCTTATTTTAGAGATTTAGTTTTAAAAATCATTAACTTCAATCAGTATTCCTTGAAAACAAACCCAAAGTTGAATTTTGATAGTTTTGTTAGTTTCGGAACATGAGTTTGGCTTAGACACACTATTGCTTTGTTTCCAGAAGCCTTTATTATGTTTTATCTCATTTTGCATGTTTTATATGCTTTGGAGTTGGAAAGATTAACTTTGTTCACCTTTTGGTGATCTAAATATCGTATTAAAAATCTAACTACACCATCAGCTCTAAAACGTGGAGTTTTTTGGATTAGGTGAGTTATTGATTTGGGTTCCAAGCTAGCTGGACTCATTTTGGGTTCTTGATTGTAATTTTTGAAATTTAGATTGAGGGTTGACTTTAGTTAAAATTTTTCACGAACCAAAAACTGAAATGTGATGGCATCTACATCTTACCTGCATACAAGCCTAACTACAGAGCAACAACAATTATCAGTACAAAGAACCTAAAAGAAAAGAAAAAGGATATGATGAGTTGAAATAGAAATAGAACACAAAACACATAATGAATATGACTCCCCAGAACCTCGTATCATGGTTGTAGGGATTCTATATATATAGAAAGGAACTTAAATACAACTTAAAATGGTACATAACTACAAGATGGATATACTGACTCTAAGTGAGGACAACTGTAAAGACAGAAGGAAGATCGTCCAACATAATTGCCAACTACTCACTGTATCCTCTAAACAACACCAAGTTCATCCAGACAATCACGTCCATCCTGATGTCTCGTACTAAGATCTACATCAGGGAAAAGATACAAAAGAGTAGTATGAGTACCAATAAAAAAGGGTACTAGTAGGTACCATAGGCTAACCGGTAAAAAGCAAGCATAAGCAAGGTATAGAACGATCAAGAAAATAAAGAAGTGGGACATAATGTATAAGAAAATAAAGGGGGGGGGGGCGATAGCTACAGTAATATCTCATAAGTTCAGTGAGGGGTTAGTTATCAGTGTCCACTAATTGGGTATAACACAAAGACTCAAGCCACAAGCAGATCGTGAACATACAAACACGTACCAAGAGCTCCAACATGACCAGCATAAGTAAGGACCAAATAGTAAAAGAATAACACTGGTAATGTAACCACTGAAAGAAATAGAAATAGTGGCAAGAAAGTAATCAACAATTCCAAAAAGTAGCAATAAGGCCTAATTAACACTTATCACATAAGCATATAATTAACCCAATTGAATTCCCCTGCTAGTCCCAAGGAGTGCAACACAATGTGTAGAGATGCAATGCAATGGGGTGAATGAAAAGTAAATATGTGCCCATATGCACCCTTCTCGGTATATGACTCTGTTAGGAGCAGACCCACAAAAGTTTTCGCATATACTTGCCCAGCCTACCTTGTATACCCCTCCCCTGGCCATGTAACATACCCCAGGCATGGCATACCAGGCTGGAGGGTCCGTAGACGGATTCAATCCTATGCATAAAATCCTCGTAAAATGACATCCAATCCCATAGTCATTATGGCCAAAAGGCCAAAACTTAGGCTCAACTTGCATGTCATATCTCAGTGAAAACTCAAGTACAACCATATAGGTAAAAATCTAATCTTAGTAAGACCCAACTGTCCCATGTAGGCAGTATCAAGAAAACACAGTGATAGTGAGATAATAGCCTCATATAATTTGGGAAACTAGCTTCATACTTTTATTAAGCACAATCGTGGAAAGTATAATATATTACAAATTAATTTTGGTAAATATTTTGTCAAAATCCATTTACCTTTAAAAACGTTTAATGCATGCTCATAACACAAAATCAACCAATAGGCTAAACTGGTCTGAGGCTGATAACAGGAATCTGTAAGACGGATGACAAGCCCTAATCAGGCGGTATAACCTTCCCTATCCCAACCACAACCCCAAACCATGAGTAACCACAATGCTGCAAAAAAAAAAGCACCTGTTAAGGGCCAAGTACACACACATACATGGAAACACATGGAGCTACCAAAGCTCAGTCCACATACCACCAACTTCAAGGCTCGCACCGGGCTAGGAAAAATTATCACACAGGGTTTCTAACTATCCTACATAACCTCATTCAGCTAAAAACAGCCCAAAGGCGCAACACATACCCTAATGACACATAATATCTCAGTTAGGATACATAATAATTAGCCTACCTAGATCGGCTCTAAAGACACCAAACTATATCGTGTGATTGCTACTAAGCTCGGATCACTACTATAATCCCCTCCCCAACCTCACTACATTGTATAGCTAGCATTTAACGATACACATCAAAGGTGTTTCTCCTCCCCCAGACCATATTACTGTCCAGAGTCAGCGTAAGACATGGGGGTAGGAAAATATAGCCCAAAAGTGAGTAGTTAAGAAATAAGCCAACTAAGTAGTCAATAGGCTAGAAAAATAAGTATATCGGGGCCCGAATAGTCATCCCATCTCCTAATTGGTGATTTACCATAAATATAATACACTAATACCTAGTGTGAAGAAAGTAGCTTGTAGCCTACCTAGATTTGATAATATCATCGAGAAGCATGCCTAAAGATCCAAAGATGAAGTACGAAGCTCAGAATCGAACGAGGCTAGAAAAAATTTAAACTATATTTCAATAAAAGTAAAACAAGACCCATATTGTTACATAAATAGCGGGGTCAAATTTTTGACTAAAAATGGGTTTGAAATCCCTAATAGCCAGGAAAAAGGAAATATTTATACCAACACGTAGAGCACAACTCATACATCATATGGCACAATATAGGGCTCAATTTAATGATAGAAATAAAAGATATAAGTCTGTAAAGTTTAGATAATAAAGAAAATAAAGAATTACCCGGTAGAAATGATCGTAGAACCACCATAATTAGTTTCTACGAATTAGAACTTGATTAAATACCTTCAAAAGCCTTTCATTAACTCCTAAAACACAAGGGAAATCATTGAAAGTTGAGGAGAAATATAGAAAATGCGTGAAGGAACATTTTTATAAAAGCACCGACAGACCAATAAATCGGTATAATTACTAATTTATTGGCCACCGATTTATCGATCAATTGGCTGATAAGTTGGTCCCACAGTCCAATACCTGATAGATTTTTTAGAAATCTATAAAATGGAAACGGAATGGAATAGAGTCCAATTCTAGCAGTCAATATATGAAATCGTAAGGTAATTCATATTCTGAACTCAATGTAATAGAATAAAAGGCAATTCAAGATCACATAAACTGAGTAAAGGCTTAATAACTATAATTATAAAGGAATTCAACCTATTAAACTGCCAGGGATCCTACCTATTGATCCCAGCAAGTCATAAATGACTTGGAAAAGTTACAATAATTCTCTAAATGAATAGAAAATATGGGAATCACAAAAATGGCCCCGAGGGAAATTACAATATCTACCACTAAAGAAACTTTCATCCATGAAAGTTAAGAAGGAAGGGGGTGCCAAGTCTGAAGTCGTAAAATGTAATATTCACATGGTCTTTCTAATCTCCCAATGACCTCCTAAACTGGACCATGCACTCACGAATTCTCATAATAAAACTAGTCTTGGACCTGATTCGCCTATATCTTTAATCATTAGCAACCTCTAAGTTCCGAGCACAAACTAATCAATCGTCCAAGCAAACTGACTCATGATAAAATATGCGGGGTAAATATGGTATATAATAATGAGGCATGAAGATATGGATGGAACAAGGTGTACCTTTATTAACTCAAAAGTTAAGACCACATCGCAGCCAACCTCATTATTTTGCCATGCGATCTCGTAACTCCCTAATTGAGCCGGCAATAATCCAGTCCTCGCTACTAAAATCGAGAAGCAAAACCTGCACTCTGCATGATCACTTTGTGCACTCTATGCTATTGGAAGTCTAATCCATAAGTCTGTCTCTCTCTGAAGTATTTTGAATCAAATTGAAAGTTCGAGGTCAAGTCTCAATATTGTTGTAATCACCAATCTATAATCTGCAATGTATACCATACAAAGCCTTGAGTGGTACTATATGGATGATCGAATGACAACTGTTACTATAAAGGAATCTAGCTAGGCCCAAATGCTGATCCTTACTACCAATGAAACCCCAAACACAAGCTCGAATAGTCTACTCAGAAAGCCTATCTGTCCGTAGGAGAAAAACCGCATGCGAGCTATCGTTGTACACATCTTACGCTGCACTATCCTAAAAATCAAAAAATAAAATATGTAGACCTATTTGATGTGATAGAAACTATCAGTGCATGAAGAAGAAGAATCTATCGAACATACAAGACACTTAGTTCCTCGGCATCCCAGGAAGACGAAGTCGGTATAAAGTGAGCTGATTTGGCTAGTCGATCTATGATGACCCCTATACAACCATGACCCCTAGAAGTCTGAAAGGGTCCAAAACAAAATCAGTGATAATCTACTCCTACTCCCACTCAAGAATATGGAGTCAATGCAACACATAATCTAGACTACGATGCTTGAATCTCATCAGCTGGCAACTTAAGCATCGGAACATAAAATCTCAAACGACATCATATGAATGCTAAGATGGCAAAGATCATCATAGAAAACTACAGCAAGGCTACATGTCAACCTCAACTATGACCACAATTTGATTTCACAAGCTCACATGTATCCTGAGGCATCTGAATAATCTGCTTACAGTAGCTATCAGTCTGTGGGTGGAAATATCAACACCTATCTCCATAGAAAATCAAGATCTGAATCGAATATCACTGTTTGAAACATCTAGAACTAGGATATCACATAAGCAAAATACCACCCAAATATGAAGATACAAGATCCTCTATGCATCTCCACTGTGTCCAATGGCCTCGCAATAATGGTTTGAACCAAATCATCAACTCTGGAACTGTAAGTACCAGTTCCTATACACATTGTGCCATCAGAAATTGCATGTAACCCTGTCGGGGTAATCCCAACCTATGAGCTCCTCAAGTATAATCGACTACTAGCATTGCAAAATACAACTCACACCAACCGACAATTAACAACAATAAGTATCACAAATGACAACTGTTCTTGTCTCGGTCAATACAAAGTACGGTGAATAAGGAACCTCAATAGTCAAAATCAACCTGGAATTGTCCCAAAAATGTCAAAATGCAAGGGAAACAATCACCCTAATATGACCTGTCATACCACCCACACACAGTAGCCTCAAGCCATGACTGCATGCTCAACTATCGTTATCTCATAACAAAACAATGTAACAAACCAATTCATCGCTTCATTCATAAGCCAAATGCTCAAAACTTATGGTCTTCACAACTAAGGACAATGATAATCATCCACTACCCATACCCACAAACATTAAGTTCACCCAACTAAGAACTTGAAATTCCCTAAACCTTCATATAAAGAATATAATAACAAAACAAAATCAATACTTGGCATGAACCAATAATTAGTTAAAACACAAAAAATCACAACAAAACCAGCCTAGTAACCACTCACATGGTCAAGTATATATGAACTCATCAACTGGATAAGACCGAAAAGAAACCACATAACTGGGAGTACGAAATCCTCTGGAATATTACAACCTCGATCCACTACTAAAGGAGCATTGTTGTCTACTAGAACCATTGCATTCCCAAGACACAAAGACAAACTACAAGAAACCATAACCGAGATATCCCAAGAGATAAATAGCAAAGCTTATTCAAACCTAACATGGACGAATGGTAAAAATATGCTTTGGCAATCACTCTAGAATTACAGAGACCAACAAAATGAGAGAGTAATTTTCTCACAAAAACTGGTCACTTTGGTCATGTAGAACCAACCAATAAAAGTCACAGATAACGCGAGTAACCATATAAATCTACCAAACAACTCACGGTCAGATTAGATAACTATAGGATAAAAGGGCATCCGCCCGCAAGAATGAAGAACAAAAGACCCACAATACTAGTAAACACCCCAAAGGGATTGCAACCTGGCCTGAATGTTAGGCAGACCTTAATTAACAAGAGACTAAGGACCCTAATTTACCTGTCGAGATACACTGGTCACCGCTATGGTATAAATATAATAAATTAATCCCATATCTAGAGAGAGCAAGGTTAACTGCCCATGCTCAAAAACTCTTTAAGGCCCCCCTACCATAGAAAGCCTAACTCCACCATCTCACAACATCTACAGGCTAAGCTAGCCGAACAACTCAAACTCCTCACTAGGATCCATAACTAAAAGGTTACTCCACATACACGGGAAGCAAAAAGAACCTATAAACACTATCCACTACTCAGGGTAGGACAAGGTGAGGGTGATCAAAATATCAGCTAGGATATAATAAGGCCCACTTAATGAGGGAATTCAGTCCCTGAATCACAAGACTATGGCATAGCCAAGACTCACGGGCACCTCCCTGGGAAAAAGGCAAGTCTCAGCTCACCAATATAAATCACAACTTAGATACCAATAAAAGCCACGAAAAAGATGGATATAACATAAAAGGGTCTAAAAAAGGAAAAACCCAACAATAATATCACATCAACAAGGGTAAAGTCACCCTGCTAGAACATATAGAACATATAACAAATGAGTCAGTGTCATGCTTAAGTCAACATCAGTTAACTAAGAAAGGAGTAAAATAAAACCACGCCCTAACTGGATCTTAAAGGTATCTTACTCGAACATCATTCCCCAAGTCTACAAACCAAAAGGCGAAGAATAGCTAAAAAACTCTACTAGCCAGCTTGACTAGGGCATCCACGACCGGGGCACTCCCTGGCCCAAGGTCAAGCCCCGTGAAAGACCAACAAATACCACCTATACCATCACCCGCACTAACTAACTGCTAAGGTGAGGCTACAATTACTGTCAACAATAGGGCCTTGTACCGCAAACACCCTCTGGCCCAATGCCCTAGTTCACCTTATTCACACAACTTAGCCATGCTCTAACTGGGACCACACTAAACTACTCTATCCATTAAGACCCTAAAAACCTAGAAATGTGTCCCTAACCAGCTGACTACTCTGAGTGCATTAGCCTCTGTCGGCTGACTGCGAAGGGTCTGAATAGGCTGACTGAACTAGCCTAGCTGAACTTGTTGCTTCTACCAAAATCACTATCAATCATATCACTTACTCACAAGTCAGGTGTTACTGGTATTATTCTAAAAACCAAGGAACAGCTGGATAAGACAGACCCAAACTCTTGCTACTCCGCCTTAGCTACCAAAAAAAAGAACTAAGGAAAGGGGGAAATCTATCACCTTATGTTCGATCCCTCTTCCTATCAACAAACCCCTAGGGTATGTATCCCTCATATCCCAAGATAGATCATTACAAGCCTTCATTTCCCAGTAAAACTCCTTACCATTAGACATGAAGTCTCGCAGCAGCCCCCTCAAGGACACCAATTGCCTAAAGACCTTGCCAAGAGTATGCCCTGCTACAACCAAGTGCTTTATCATCATATATACCGGCTCACGTAACTCATTAATGAAATCCAACACCCTTCTATACCTTTTAACATACACTGTTAGGATATGTTTAGTTATTCTAACAAACGATACTATGTAGTCCCACACGGTTGATGGCCTCCGCTAAAACAAAGCCTATTAAACTCATCCTCAATCAATACTCCTTGCAAAACACCAACTACTATATCTACATAATTATAGCGCTTTGTGAAACTAATATGATAGTAACCCTTGTCGGAGCCCCAGGTGACTCCTAAACCTTGAAATGGATTCTGAACTCTAAAAAATGCATGTGGAAATGCCCACCGAGGGCCTCTTCTTAATCATCCAAAAAGAGTATAGCTAATCAAAAAGATAGGAACTCAATGGCCATACATGCACGTAAAGAGTCAAGAAGTTAAAGGCTTTCCAAAAAGTGCCCTATAACCTCCCCAGAATAGGATATAGACATTTACGTACCAATTTACAAGATTCTATAAAATAGTTTCTCCTACATCCAGAGACACCAGTGAACCTAGAGCTCTGATACCACTTTTTTACGACCCATAAAACTAAGTTGTGATGGCATCTACATCTCATCTATTAACAAGTCTAACTCTCGCATAGAGCAACAATGGTGGGACAGTTCTAAGAACTCAAAAGAAAATAAGAAAGAGATGATGAGATGAAATAGAAATAGAATACAAAATACACAACTGAATATGACTCTAAAGAACCTAGTATTGTGACTATATGGCATCTATATATACAAAAAAGAAATACAACCCACAAAAGGGAAAAGTAAAAGATGGATCCCAACTCCAAGTAGGACAGCATAGAGATAGAAGGAAGATCGACCAACATGAACACCAACTGCTCACCATATCCCCCTGAACATCACCAAGATCACCCGCACGATCATGTCCATCCTGATGACTTGTACTAAGATCCTCATCTAGGAAAAGATGCAAAAGTTTATCTTGAGTACCAAAAAACAGGGATTAGTAGGCATCATAGGTTGACTGGGAAATAGTAAGCATAAGCAAGATAAAGAATGATTAAAAAAAATAAAGCAGAGGCACATAACGTATAACCAAAATAAAAGGGGGAGGGTAGCTACAGTGATATCTAGTAAGTGTAGTGGATTAAGGTATCAGTGGAAATAGTCATAGTTAACAAATATGAAGGGGCCACTAATAGGGTATCAAACATAGACTAGGGCCACAATAATATCGCCACCACATGTAACATATACCTAGATATCCAACTTAACCAGCATAAGTAAGGACAAAATAGTGATAGAATAACACTGGTAACGTAACTACTGAAAGTAACAGTAATGATCAAAAGGAAGTAACCAACAACACAGAAAATAGCAATCAGGCCGAGCTAACACTTATCACATAAGCATACAATTAACCCAATGGAACTTCCCCTACAAGACCCAAGGAGTGAAAGACAACTTATAGATATATAATGGAAAGGGGTGCTAGAAAAGTAAATAGTGCTCGTACGCACCCTCCCGGTACATGACTGTCAGGAGAGGACCCACATATACTTTCTCATACACTTTCCTAGCTTACCCCATATACTTCTTTCTCGACCATGGAACATACCTCAGGTATGGCATCCCAGGTCGGAGGGTCCACGGAGGGACTCAATCCCACATATAAAATCCTCAAAAAGGGTATCCAATTCCATAGTCATCAGGGATAAAAGGCCAAAACTCGGGTTCATTCCACATATCTTATCTAGATGAAAACTCAAGTACATCCATATAGAAAAATATCCAAATCTCAGTAAGACCCAACTGTCGCCATGTAGGAAGTATAAATAAAACACGACAATAGTGATAAAATGACTCAAATGACATAAGAAAATAGCTCCATACTTCTAATGAACATAGTCGTGGAAAGTATAAATATATATAAGAAATCAATTTTGATAAATATTCTGTCAAAATCCAGTTACTTTCTAAAACTTTTAATGCATGCCCTCAATACAAAATCAACCAATAGGCTAAACTGGTCTGAGACTTCTAACTGGAATCTATAGGTTCACTACCAAGCCTTAGTCATGAGGTATAACCTCCCTAGACCAACCACAGCCTTGATCCATGAGTAACCGCATCCCAGATGCTATAAATGACAAGTATTCAACTATATTGGGAAAACATATGGAGTTGTGAAAGCTCAGTCCACATACCACCAACTCCCAGACTCGCACAAGGCAAGGGAGAAATATTATCACACAGGGCTGCTAACTATGCATAACTGCATCTAGCTAAATACGACCCAAAAGCACCATGCCTACCCTAATTATACATAACATCTCAGGTAGATCACAAAATAATCAGCCTACCTGGATCATCTTTAAATCCACCAACCTATATCATGGGATAGCTACTAAGATCTGATCATTAGTATAACCCCCTCCCCAACCTTGCTAGGGTCCAGAGACAGCATATAATGATAAGCATCAAAGGCGTTACTCCTTTCCCAGACCACATTATTGTCCAGAGCAGCCTGAGACATGCGGGTAGGAAAATATAGCCCAGAATAAATAGTTAAGATACAAATCAGCTAACTAGGCCATAGGCTAGAAGAATAAACATATCAGG
>JBDJHY010737251.1:0-15605 GCA_039654485.1 Withania somnifera | reverse complement strand
TTTGAGATATTTCTCAACCGAGTTGCCAGGGATCCGAACTACCAGTCCCAGCAAGTCATAAATGACTTGGGGCAACTGCTGAAACGCTCTACGATGCAAGATGTCACGTATTTTGTCATAAATGACCATGAGGGTCATTACAGTACGTAACTAATCGAACCTTGCCACACCGACCAGGGATTCCCTAGGAACAACTAAGGTCACAGTCTTGGCATAACAATCCATGACCACTCTATTAGGGGATAACCATTCCATGCCCAGAATAATCATAGAATAAGATCTCAACACAGAATCCACTACTAAAGAATCACCTACTGGGGTAAAACCAGATAACAACATAGGCAATCACTGGCCAAATTCAAATACTGAGCATAATAAGAAGACACATAGGATCAAGTAGAGCATGGATTAGATAAAGTAGATAACACATAGAGATAGTACCTGAACAATAACATTAGAGGCCTCTGCCTCTAGTCTATCTAGGATTGCATAAAAGTGATGGAGACCACCACCAAAACCACCATCATGACCCCTGCTTCAACTATGATGAGGTGCACCATGACCTAGAGTACCATAACCCCTGCCTTGAGGTGGCACTTGCCTAGTCGACTACACTGGACTAGGAACTGGAGAAACAAAAGGCTGAAACACAGTCTAAATAGTACCCTATTGAGGATAATCCTTAGCTATATGGTCTATGGAGCTTCACTCATAGAAAGGAACATGTGGGAGGACAGGGCCAAATGAACTGGCCAAAGCAGAATGACCACCACGACCTGAAGAACTCGAAGCAACACCCCTCGATCTGACTTGATGACTGAGCCTTAAAACCTTAAGAACCTCTACCAGATGTATGAAAAGAACCCTAAATGGGGCGACTAGACCTCCCCTACCTTTTATATTGAGATGGGGCCCTACCCCAAGATATATAACCCCTACTACTGAAACTCAAACCACAGAATTGACCCTAAGGATGTGGCCTCTTATACTCTCTCTCTCTCACCACAACCAAGGCCCTCTAATGTATGGGCATGCTCTATAATAGCCTAAAATAATGACCTAATAGAAACTTATACCTCAATAGTATTAGGAATCTTAGTATCCAAACCAAATACAAAATGATGGATCCTTTTCATCTCAGTAGATATATAACTGACCTCATAGGCCAACAGTCTGTGAAACTCAACCATATGCTCAGTGACAGAAAAAAATACTATTATAGTTTAAGAAAATCCTCTCTCCTATGATCTTGCTCAGTACGCGGTATATACCTCTCTAAGAATGCATCACAAGGAACTACAAGTAATAGGCATAAGATCAGCTTCCCTAGTCGCAGGATAGGAACTCCATACTACTTGGTGAGACTGCCCATTTTATATACTATAAATTCCATGCCATGATCTCCAACATGCTGATATTATACAACCCCTCCTGACACCTATTAATAAAATCTTTCACATTTGCTATTAGTGTACCGGTGAATCTAAAAGGACCCAATAGAAAGAATTTACCCAATACCTTCTGATTAGGTTTAGAAAAATATGGACACGAAGGCATGGATAATATAATGGAAGGAGCAGGCATTGCATGTGCTGACGGAGCATAGGCATGTATTATATACACTTGAACTTGGAATGCTAAAATAGTCAATGAAACACCCAAACCAAAGAAAACATAAGTACTCCATGCTGGTGGAAATCTCAGACTAAAAGAACATGGGACTAAAGTATGCATCCCACTTTTCAGCTGACTCGATATACCCAATGGCTGTAGCAAAAATCCCCTCATCTCTGGAGACATAACTAGAACTAAAGATGACATAGGAGAAAAGGAGTTGGTCCCTACAACACTCGTGGATATTGATCCTTAACAGGATCAGGTTCAACACCCAAAGCACTGATAGGGAAGTAGCCTAGCTGGGGTCTCTATGATGGCACGTCCTCGACCTCGGCCCTTTTCGAGGTCTCATACCTTAGCTAGTACTCTAACTAGTGGTGCAATTGTGCATCATCTCTTTCTGCTGTCGAAGATTATGTACCTTCCATATGTGGAAGAGAGAATAATAACAAATGATATTTTAAGAGACCAACTACAATACACGCTTAATATGGAAGTGAAAAGAGAGTAAATTCCTAAAGATGTCACTATAGCCTCATGAAGATAGGACAACAACGTCATTACACCCGATTAATAGGACTCTACTAGACACTGGGTCATATACCAAGGATACCAATGAACCTTGTACTTTGATACAAATTTCTCAAGACCCAATTTCTTAAGTCATGAGGGAATCAACACCCATCGTAGGAGAACCATCCAAAATTCTAGAATATTAAGAAGTAAGAAATAAAGAGGAAGCTATGAAATAATTAAGGGATAAGGATAAGAAGAAGTCTGAATAAATATAATAACATTCCCAAAATATAATATTCAATACATGAGAAACTAATAGAGTACAAGTCTGAAATATATACAGTGTCTCTCTCAAAGTACAATAGGACAACATAAGTAAGAAAGGTAAATTCAAGATCAGGGTGCTAAAAGCCATCATCTACCTCAGATTAGGATATCAACAAAAAATACGAAACTTAACGATGACCACTTGTACTTAGATCTACACCAAAGGATGCAGAAGTGTAGTATGAGTACCAAAACAATGGGTACCCGGTAGGCATCATTGGTAGACTAGGATCATATAAGAAATAAAAGCAGTGAATAGATAGAGAAAGAAGGTCACAAAAGTCAAACAAGTAAAGCAATAGATTGGCTAGATACAAGACACAAACATGTAAATATCCTATATAGATAGCTAACAACAAATAAGATTCAGGAAAACAAAGGAGAGAATGTACCTGAATCCATGCTCAACCTACAAAGTATAAAGTAAATAACCGAAATAACGGTATACCAATAACCTCAATAAATAGTAATGAAGAGAAAGGCTAACTACAACAGGTATAATATCAAAGGAGCATAAAAGGGAGCCCAAGAATATACCAACTGGTATGAGTGAATTAGAATGAATAACTATTAAAATAGTCCCAATGGCCTCTTATACGATCATTATACAAATAAGGATGAATACAAACCCTTTGGCATCCCATAATATCAGAGGGTAAAACTAAAAAACAACTTTTAATAATATAATATACATGATGATTTGATGAAATGATAGTAAAGTAATTCTGTGTGCTCCTACTCCGAACCCGCAAGCCCAAAAGCTAGGACCTATGGAAGGCTGCAACCCGTATACCTCTACTCGTTTGTAAACCCCTCCTCTGATCGCGCACAAGCCCATATCGTGAGGTCTATATAATTTGAAATATCATGCAATCCTACCATGTAATCCAACCGCATAAACTAAACTTGCCATAACATAAAATGTACTTGAAACTTTGTCGGGTCTATATTAGAATCAATTATCTATGACCATGTCCATCTAGAACCAGAGCTAAAATCCTAAATGAAATCAACATCTAGCTCTTGGCCGCAACCAATCTAGCAATAACTCAAAATATTGATTATATTTTTATTATCTTATTTATTATCATAAAATGGTCTAACATCATTTAGTATTCATGTTAGTCTCATACTACTGAAATGAGCCCACAAGGCCATGAAAGGTTTCAAAATTAGTAAAATTGGGATCTTTTCCATAAAACAGTGAAAACCAATGCATAACATCAATCATAATAATATCTTAAACAAGTCCTACCGACCTTGCACAAGCTCGGACACTATAACAATCTAGAACCCTAGTTGATAGCTGAGACTCATGGACATTCTCAATAATCCCACCATCTATGTTCCAGAGTCTATCAAGAACACTAAGGCTCATAGAGTATCTATAATTACTAAAACAACATCAAAGTATAGCCAAGGTCATGGGTACCAAACCTAGAAAAACCAACCCAATAATGGATAATTACTATAATTATTTCTCATATAAGCCCTGTCTAAGATAAATAAGACATAGCCTACGTGGCATCCAATGATAAGCTAGAAAATAATGAGGAAAGTATCTATATAGCCCCAAAAACTCAAAAAATGGATGAATGAGCCCAGATTATCACAAAATTAGAAAAATAATAATCTACATATTAATACAAGTCAAATAATACTCATAAAGTTATAATTATAGTTAGGGTCAAATTTGGGTCAAAGAAGGCCTACGGATCTGCGAACCTAAAATAACAAATAAAAGGTATTAAAATATTCTCTACACCATAAGGAACTCATACCCAAAATCTGGATCAAAGATGGGCAGAAATGAGCTAGAATCCGTGGTTTAAACTGAAAAACATAGTTTAAAATTTTGAATGAAATTAGAGTGGAAACATACCAATAATTGAAGAATAATCGAAGAAATATTATTCCAACATCGCCCACTATTACATGCAAAGATCCACGGGTTTTAATGGAGGTTTTTGAGTGTTTGAAAGTTAAAATATGAAGAACAGTGCTGAAATACATAAATTCCAGGTATTTATACCTGACAGCACATTGCTCTACTCGCTATTATAGAGATGGGTCTAGTGACTCTACATGATCTTTTGCAAAGCATGTCATAATATGAAGGCTAGGTGGATTGAAGGACGCGATCACATGCATAACACACACGATTCTGGAGGCAAACAAAACTCTTCATAGCAATTGCGTGAAAAAGGACCTGATTGAGTAGAAGAAACATGTTATGTACTAGCATCTGTGCATCATTTGAAAACTAGCAATTCTAAAAACTTTAAAATGATGCTCGGAATGCATTCAAAAATTGATGAACACAAAAAATAAAATGCTACCTGCATGAAAATGACATTCTAGACTCAATGACGCAGATGAAATCTGATCCTTAGGCCATTTTGACAAGATGTTGACCAAAGTCAACTTTGTGCTAAAATAACCTACTTTTCAACTGAGTACTCAAAATGATCCCGATTGGCCCAAATCCCAAACTAACAACTCACCTAACCTAAACTCAAAGTTTCGGAGCTGATTGCACAGTTAAATTTTTAATTCGAGGATCCGATCACAAAAAGATCCCACGCTACACTTATGAACTACAAAGAATATAAAATAGAAAAATGAGATAAAACCAAAACAAAGGCTTTAGAAACAAAACCAAGAGTCCATATAGACCAAAATCCAAGTTTTGGAGCTAACGGAACCTTCGAAATTCAATTTTCAGTTTTTTCACAGAATGTTAATTGAGGTCAACTATTTTAATGTTAAAGCTCTGAAATAAGTACATAACAACCAGAAAAAAGGTGCCTGGAAACAAAACCGATGGTTCCAATAAGTCACAAATAACTTAGATAGCTACAAAAGATATTTAAGATGCAAGAAAGTACAAAAATGCAAAAATGACCATACAGATCATTACAAGTTGGTTTGTGGTGTTTTTCATGTTGTTTGGTTTTTCTTATATTCTTCCAACTACTATTTTAATGTTAGATAATATTAAAGTAAACCTATGGTCCTAAAGCAAACTGATCAAGAAAATGGAGGAATGGAAAAAAGAATGTGTGGAGGGAGATATCATTTCTTATTACTAAAGATTTGATTTGTTTAAGATAGAAGTATACCTAATTCATTTCACTTGGTTACAAAATGGGAACATAAGCAAATGCATTTGAACTAGAGACTCGTATCCATGCACAACGATGTAGTTGTAAGACTAGTTTGAATAAACGACTAGAAGATGACCATTTCCAAATCATAATATCAACTTTATAAATAAAAAACCAAGATAGACTACTTAACCAGCTAGACAGTTTAGCTATGCATGATGGTGGAGTATGCCTTGACCCTAGAAACCTCCTTGATATTGTCTAAATCCCATGTTACCACCATCTTAATCAGCCTGATAAGGATCCAGAATGGGTGAAATTCATACGATAGGGATTACTTTATTATATTTTAATATTTCTTTTATACGTCAAAATTAAATATATCTTTGGATTTTATTTCTTGAATAAATAATCAAAACTAGTCTAGATAAGTCACAAACTTAGGCTGCTATAAAAAAGCTCTAAGATGCAAGAAAAGGAAAAAAAATCAAAATTAACTGTAAGGGTCATTACAACATCCACTATTAAAAAAGACTTTCATCCCTAAAAATCAGAATAAGGAAGTACTTGAAGACTAAAACAGATGCGGGTACTGAGATCTCAGCTCATTCTCGACCTACCAAGTAACCTCCTCAATGGAATGATCTCTCCATTGAAACTTAACCATAGGAATCTACATAGACCTCAACTTCCTTACCTCTCTATTCAAAATTAGAACCGGCTCCTCAACAATCGATACTCTCTCATCAACCTCAAAAGAATCATAATGGAGCACATGCTACTCATTTGGGATATAATGTATCAATATAGACACATGAAAAACTAGATGCACAACTAAAAAGTTAGAGGCAAAGATAACTTATATTCAACATTATTGATGCAATAAATTATCTCAAAAGGGCCAATATACCAGGGGATGAGCTTACCCCTCTTCCCAAAACATATCACGCCCTTCATGGGTGGTACCCGCAAGAAAAAACGATCATTAACACTAACTTTAAAGAATGATGAGGAGGTATGGATAACTTTCTATCTACGCTGGGTTGTCCAAAGTCTATCCTGGATCGAATTAACCTTGTCTAAAGTGTCCTGAAACAGATCTGTACTTTGAATGCTAAACTCAAACCAACCAATAGGAGGACAACACCGTCTGCCATACAAGCCTTAAAAGGAGCCATCTGAATGCTAAAGTGGTAGTTTTTGTTATACATAAGCTCTTCCAATGCAAAAATACTGATCTTATAAACAACTAAAATCAAGTACATAGGCCTTAAATTTGTCCTCCAGGACCTAAATAGTCCTCTTGGACATACCATTTGTCTAGGGGTGAAAATTTATGCTAAGATGAACCTTGTATCCATACCATGTTGAATAACCATCCAAAATTGAGACGTGAATTGAGTACCACAATTAGAGATGATGGAAACCATAAAACCATAAATTCTAACAACCTGGTCAAGATAGATATGGGCTAACTTCTCTATGTTATATGAATTATAAACCAAAATGAAGTGCGTGGACTTAGTCAACCTATCAATAATAACCTAAATTGAATAATGGCTACAAGAAGTCTGACACAATCCTAAAATGCCATAGTGATCCATTCTCACTTCCACTCAGGAATAGGAAGTCACTAGATCAAACACCCAATCTATAGTGCTCAAATTTAACCTGCTGACAGTTCAAGCACTGAGAAATGAACATATGCCTCTTTATACCACTCCACCATTAAATCTATCTCAAATCTCTATATATATTAGCCTCACCTAGATGGATAGAATAACAAAATTTGTAGGCCTCACGGAGGATCCAATGAACCAAATCATCAACCTGCAGAGCAAAAAATATGACCCTCAAACTTCAGAATACTGTCTAAATCTATTATGGCTTTGTAAGTCTTACCTTGCAAAATTCGATCACGAATTTCAATCAAGCCTGGATCATCGAACTAGTATTATTAAACATATCAACTAATAAAGAACATGCCTCAATACTACTAAGAAAATATCCTGAAAATGTAAGCTCAAGTCTAAATAATTGGTTAGCCAAAGACTAAATGTCTAAAGCTAAAAGCCTCTCAAAAACTAATTGACTTTCCACTCAAGGCATTTGGATTTCCGCTCAAGGCATTCCCTACCATGTTTTCCTTGCCCGGATGATACAAGATAATAATCTCATAGTACTTCAGCAACTCAATCTATCTCTGTTGGCGATCATTAGCTCCCGCCAACTCTAAATCATGAGTGGAGGGGGGTAGTTGAGCTCATGAATCTTCAGCTGTCTTGAAACATAAGCAATAACATGATCCTACTGTATCATAATAAAACTAAGACCCACATCAAAAGTATCACAATAAAATGAAATGCTCTATCCCTCAACTAGTAATCTCAACACATAAGTAGATGTCAATATAGTCTTAGGCCTCATAAAACAAGCCTCACACCCATTGAACCACTGGAAATGAACATCATTTCTAGTTAGTCTAGTCAATGGCACTGCTATTGAAGACAAGCCCTAAACCAACCGATGGTAGTACCCATATAGACCAAAATCTAAGTTCCGGAGCTAACAGAACACTTGGAATTCAATTCAAAGTTCATTTTCACTGAATGTTACTAAAGTTAACAATTTTAACTGTTAAGGCTCTAAAATAGGAAAACAAACATAATGATCAAATGATTGACCTGGAACCGAACCACTAGTCACGATAAGTCATAAATGAGTTAGGGATGCTACAGGAAAGCTCTACAATGCAAGAAAATGCAAAAAGACAAAAATGACCGTAAGGGTCATTACAAGGGGTGTACCCGCACCACCTATTTCTCTAGAATGAGTTGTGCATTACATAATTAAGGCTTCTAGAATGGCCTGTGGCACCGCACACCCTACACACATGGTATAACATTAATTAAAATATAAGCTATAGCAGAGGAATTTTATGGTAATTTCATCTTATAGCTATATATTCCTATGGGTCATTTTTAAGGGTATAAAAAACACATAAATGACTATTTTGAGATACACAACATTAGGATGAAGACTTGGATTTATCACAGAAACTTTGAAAGACTTAGGGAGCAAAAACACACTTCTTGGAGGGTCCATTTAGGTTCATATTTTTTATTTGTATCACTCTTTACTTTTACATGTTTAATACTATTTTATGATTTTCGTGTAAGATTTTAAGTGGCTAATAAATCCTCACTCTAGGTATGAGGCTACGAATATGATTATCTAGCTATATTTTTTTGTTATGTCAAACCCAATTTCTCATGTCATGACGGCACCTGCATCCCACCTAGGAGAACCACCTAACAAGCACACATAGCAAGAATAAAGAACTAAAAGTTGAAGCTATGAATAAATATATGGGACAGGGATAAGCAGAAGTATAAGTCAATACAATAACATCCCCAAAACCTGATATCCGATACATGAGCTACTAATAAGAGATAAGTCTGAAATAAAAACAGTGTTTGTCTCAAAGTACAACACGATAACATAAGTGACATAGAAAAATACATGCAGGCTCCGGTCATCAGAAGTAATCATCTACCTCAAATCACGATATTAGGATGAAATTCGAAAGTCAAAGGTGACCACTCATACTCGGGTCTTCACCAAAAGATGGAAAAATATAGCATAGTACCAACACAATAGGTACCTAGTAGGCATCATTGGATGACTGGGCTCATATAAGAAATAAAAGCAGTAAATTGATAGATAGAGAACATAGGCCACAAAAGCCAAACAAGTAAAGCAAAAAAAAGTCTAGCTAACAGGACATAGACAAGTAGATATCCTATATAAATATCTAATAATAAAAAGATTCAGGCAAACGGAGGAGAGAATGTATATGAATCTATACTCAGTTAACAAGGTATAAAATAAAAAATAGAAATAGGGGTATACCGGTAACCTCAATAAACGAGAATGGAAAGAAATTCTAACTACAACATATGTAACAACAAAGGACCATGAAAGGGAGACCAAGGATATACCAACCCATATCCATGAATCAAAACAAAATAAATAAGAAAATAATCCCAACGACCTCCAATACAATTGAGAGATACAAACTATTATGAATGCAAACCCTATGGCATCATATACTACCGGAGAGTATAACCAAAAAGAAAAATTCAAGAAAATAATATGCATGATGATTTGATGATATGACAGTAAAGTAAAATTGTATGGTCCTTCCTCGAACCCGCAAGCCCGAAAGGTAGGACCCACAGAAGGTTGTAACTTGTATACCTATACTCTCTCGTATACCCCTCCTCTGGTCTCCTATAAGCCAAGATAGACAAGGTCCATAGAGGCCACAACTGCATACAATCCAACTATATAAACTAAACTTTCCATTACATAAACTATACTCAAACCATTGTCGGGTCTACATCAGAATAATTATCAATGACCTTGTCCGGCCAAAACTGAGGCTAAAATCCAAAATAAAATCAACATATAGATCTTGGATGCAACCAAGTCTAGTTATAACTCAAAACAATGATTAAATCTTTGTTATCTCTTTTATTATCAAAAATCTGGAATAATATCATTTAATACTCATTTTAGTCTCCTTCTACTAAAATGAGCCCGCAAGGCTATGCAAGGTTTCAAAATCAGTGAAGTTGGATCTTGAACATAAAACAGTGGAAACCAATGCATAACACCAATTCTCATGATAATGATATGCTTAATCATCACAATATCTCAAACAAGTCCTGTCGGCCCTGCACAATCTTGGATACTACAACAATCTAAAACCATCTAGTCAATATTCGAGACTCACGTACATTTCTAATAATTCCATAATATATATTCAAGAGTCTATCAAGACCACTCAGGCTTACACGGTAATCTATAATCACAAAAACAACATTAAAGTATAGCCAAGAAGCAAACTAATGAAGCAAATATAGTCAGGGGTACCAAACCTAGGAAACCCAACCCAAGGAAGGATAATTACTATAATTATTTCCCATATAAGACAAGTCTAAGATCAGTAAGCCATATCCTGTTTGGCATCCGAAGATGAGCTCACAAACATTGAGGAATGTAGCTTGTACAGCTAATAGCTTCAAAAAATGCATGACCAAGTTTGAAGGATCACGAAACTATAAAAATAATGATTGATACTTTAATACAAGTAAAATGATATCCATAAAACTATAATTATAGCCAGGGTTAAAATATGTATCAAAATGGGCCTACAGGCCTGCAAATCAAAAACTTCAAACAAAATATATGAAAATATTCCTGCATGGTAGAGAACTCATAGCAGAAATCTAGAGCTAAGATGAACAAACATAAACTAGAATCAATAATTTAAAGTGAAAAGCCAACTTTGAGAATTTGGAAATTTTTGGATGAAATTAGAGTAGAAATTTACTAATAACTGAAGAATAATTGAAGAAATATTGTTTCCACATCACCCACTATGGCAAGGAAAGACCAAAGGTTTAATGGATGTTTTTGAGTGTTTGAAAGTGAAAATATGAAGAAAAATGTTGAAATTTGGAAACTCCAGGTACTTATACCTACATCATATTGCTCTACGCGATTATGTGGTTGAGGCTCGTGATCGCTGAGCGAATGGCAAATCTAGGCAATCGCATGTAGAATATATCACCATCACAAAGGCTAGAAAGACAGAAGGACAAGATCGCATGAAGTACACTTGTGATAATGGAGGCCAACAAAACTCTTCATTACGATCACATAAAAAAGGGACATGACCACGTAGAAGAAAAATGTTGTGCATCAGCTAAAAAGCAGCAACAACACAAACTTCAAAATAATGCTCAGAATACATTCAGAAGCTGATGAACACAAACTAAATATGCTACATGCATGGAATAGACATTCTAGACTCAACGACGTAGAAGAAATTACAATCCTAGGTTATTTTGACAAAATGTTGACCAAAGTCAACTCTATGAAAAAATAATCAACTTTCCAACTAAGTACTCAAAATGATCCTGGTTAGCTTGAATCCCAAACAAATAACTAACATTCTAAACGTGATGGTGTTGTTGGATTTTTAATCCAAGGCTCTGATCATAAAAAGACAACCCAAACTACACTTATGAACAATAAAACACTTAAAACATGGAAAACGAGATAAAAGCAAAAACAAGGCCTTTGGACTCGAACCAAGAGTCCATTTAGAACAAAATCAATGTTTCAAAGCTAACAGAACAAAAATTAACACTTTAAAATAGGGAAACAGACATAACAACCAAACAAAAGACCTGGGAACCGAACCATGGTTCCAATAAGTCACAAATGACTTAGGTCCACTGCAAAAATTCTAAGATACAAGAAAATGCAAAAATGTCTATAAGGGTCATTACAATATCCACTAATCAAAAGGATATTTCTTCCCCGAAAGTCAGAACAAAGAAGCACCTGAAGGCTCAAATAGGTCTGGAAAATAAGATATCAACTCACTCTTGATCTTCCAAGTAGCCCCCTCCAACGAGTTGATCCCTTCACTGAACCTCAAACAGGGGAATCTCCCTATACCTTGACTTTTTTCACCTCTCTAGAAAAAACCAGAATCGACTTTTCAATAAATAACAATCCCTCATAAATCTGAAAAGAATCATAATAGATCATATGCGACTCATCTGGGATATGCTATATCAATATAGACACATGGAAAATTAGATGCACAACTATCGGAGGCAAATATAACTTATAAGGATCTTAAAAGGGAGTATACTAGGGCTAAGCAGGCCCCTCTTCCTCAACCTAAGGATGCCCTTCATGGTGATACCCGAAAGAAGACTCGATCACCAAAACTGAACTCCAAAGCACAAAGACAAAATTTTGAATAGCTCTTCTATCTACTCTGGGATGCCCAAATAATATACGGAATCAAATGAACTCTATCTATGGCATCTCAAAGTAGATATGTACTCTGCAATCTAAACTCAATCCATCAAACAAATAATAGGAAAATGACACCACCTACCATATAAAACCTCAAAAAGATTCATATGGATACTGGAGTGGTAGCTGTTGTTATAGGAAAACTCTTCCAAAAAATCAAGAACACAAAACCGTAACATGTCCACGAGGACCTATAAAGTCCTCTCAGACTAACCATCTACCCGTGGATGAAATTTTATGCTGAGATGAACCTTGGTACCCGTACCATACTTAAGTTCTCTCCAAAACTAAGATGTAAATTAATTAACATGATCAGAGATAATAGAAATTGGAATGCTATGAAGTCTAACCACGTGATAGAGTTAAATAAAGGGTAACTTCTCTGTGCTAAATAAGCAGTATGAACTAGAATGATGTACGCAGATTTAGTGCACTTGTCAACAATAACACAAATTAAGTCATGGCTACAAAGAGTCCGAGGCAAGCCTAAAATAAGGTACATAGTGAGTCATTCCTACTTCCACTTGGGAAGGGGAAACTGCTGCATCAAACCACCCAGTCTCTAGTGCTCAAACATAACCTGATGACAGTTCAAGCTCCAACATACGAACTCAACAATAACTCTCTTCATACCACCCTACCAGTAAATATTCCTCAAATCACTATACATATTTTTTGTATGTATATTAGATGGAATAACGGGAACTTTGGGCCTTATGGAGAATCAAATGAACAAATTCATCAACCCTGGGAATACAAATTTTACCCTTAAACCTCAGAACACATTTGAAACCAATTTATCTCTGTGGGAATCACCCCGTAACACCCTATCATAAATGTCAACCAAGCATAGGTCCTCAAACTAACGCTGCTAAATCTAGTCAGCCAATGTTGAACAAGCCTCAATGCTAAGAAGAACATGAACTGAATCAATAAGCTCAAGTCGAGCCAATGAATTAGACAAGGACTAAATGTATAAGGCTAAAGGCCTCTCAGAAACTAATAAAGCAACTAAGCTACCCATACTTACTGACTTCCGTATCAAGGTATCCTCTACTATATTTGCCTTTCTTGGATGATATAGAAAAGTAATATCATAGTACTTTAGAAACTCAATCCATCTTCGAAAACGAGCATTAAGATCCCTCTGACTCATAATATACTAAAGACTACAATGATCGATAAAGATCTCACACTAAATCCCCATAAAGATAATGGCACCAAATGTTCAGAATAAAGACTACCCTTACCAACTCCAAATCATGAGTGGGGAAGTTACGCTTATGAGCCTTTAGATATCTCAAAGAATAAGTAACAACAATGACTCATGTAGCATCCGAACACAACTATGACCAATACCAGAAACATCACGATAAACTAAGAAACTCCAACCTTCAACCGATAAATTCAACATAAGAGCAGATGTCAAGATAGACTTAAGCCTCTGAAAACAAGCCTCACACTCATCAAACCACTGGAAAGGAACATCCTTTCTAGTCAATCTAGTCAACGAAGCCTCTATGGAAGAGAACCCTTAATAAATCAATGATAGTGCCTAGAAAGTCCAATAAATCTAAGAGGCTCAAAAAGTAGTCAGCCTCGACCAATTACGAATAGCTGCAAACTTGAACAGATACACTATAATACCTTCTTTGGACACCAGTTGTCAAAGAAATTCAACTGAATCGAGCCAAAAATCACTATTTAAGATCTTGGACTAAAATCAATAGTCTCTTAAAGTCTAAAGACCACCCTCAAGTGCCTCTTAGGATCCTCTCTACTCCTAGAATAAACCAGTATATCCTCGATGAACACGATCATGAATGAATCAAGAGAGGGTATAAACACACGGTTCATCAAATCCATAAAAGGTTCTAAGGAATTAGTCAACTTGAAAGACATCGCTAGGAAATCATAATGGCCATACCGAGTCCTAAATATTGTCTTAGGGATGTTTTCTGCCCAAATCCTCAACTACTGATATCCATATCTCAAATCAATCTTAGAAAATATGGTAGAACCATGAAGATGATAAAATAAATCATCAATACGAGGAATAGCATACCTATTTTTCACAGTGAAACCACTAAGCTACCTATAATTAATACATATGTGCATTGAACTATCTTTCTTCTTCACAAAAAAAAAAAAAAAAACAAAAGCACCACAAGGTGAAACACTAGGCCGAATAAATTCCATATCTAACAAGTCCTAAATCTTAGTATTAAGCTCTCTCAACTCAATAGGTTCTATTTGATCGGGCAAAGTAGAAATAGTCCTGGTGTCCGGCTCTAATTCAATGCCAAAATTGGTGTCCCTCTTAGGTGGTAGACTAGAGAGGTCGGACGGGGCCTTAGCACTTATCAATGCCCAGTGTTCTTTGACACATCATCAAACTCAAAAATAATAGGTACTGAATCAGGAGATAAAGATTCAATCCTCACAATCTAACATAAGAAAGATAGGCCAAAGAACCACAAGAAACTAAGCGACTAGCCTAAATGTAAGATATGATCCTCGACGGTACGTGTCATGACCCGACTTCTCGGAGTCATGATGGCACCTACTATCCACCCAGTAGGAGAACCAAAACCTGTAGTCCGTAGCCACAGTGGAGGACTACAACAGTATGTGCGGAAAATAATAATATGTAATACAAGTTCCCAAAACCCGATGTCAATGCAATAAAAACCACTAGTATAGAATAGTAAAGATACAAACTGAACAATATGCATCGTCTCCGAAATACACTGGAGATAGCAACATCAAATGTACATCTGAAGAGAACAAGACAAAGCTGAATGCCTAGCTCACCCTGTATCTCTAAACTGGTAAAATAACGAACGATCGTGTGCAGAAATCACGGTCGGAGACCTGTACCTGGATCTACACAAAGACAAGTGTAGTATGAGTACAAGCTGCCGAAGCAACCTGTACTCAGTAGGTTTCGAGGACCCACTGAGCACATAACTAAAATAACAATAGTAAATAACGGAGATCAAGAATTATAGTCACAGAAGCTAATAGGACAATCAGGGAAGCTAGCATTCGAAAACAGCCAAGTCACAATAACAGATCATGCTAGCCAATCACATACTAGGATCACAGGTTACGAAAAGGAACATACCTGGCATC